>CAUYQG010008922.1:0-19519 GCA_963574415.1 Tarsius wallacei
GCTACCACGCCCGGCTAATTTTTTGATTTATTGTAGAGATGAGGTCTCGCTTGCCCAGGCAGGTCTCGAACCCGCGGGCTCAGGCAATCCACTCACCTCAGCCTCCCAAAGGCGCGGGATTACAGGCTGAGCCACCGAGCCTGGCTTAAAAATAAAAATTTAATGTAAATTATTTTATTTGAGTTTCCTAGGGCTTATTTTCTTTTAACAGTCAAAGAATAAAATAAAATAAGAGTATAATAAGGTACTTAATATTCGGTCTTGCTTTTAGAAAGATAAAATTAAAGCTAAATAAGTTTTCCTTTTCTGCTCTCCCTTTTTTGTCTGACTTTTGTTCTAACCCATATCTCTAGTATAAAGAACAATTACCTGGAATGCTCAACATAAATAATTTTGAAGTATTAATTACAAGAATAATAAAAAAAACTTAATAATGTAATATTTTGGGAAAGGTAAAGATCAAAGATCTCCATCGTGAATTGTGTGTGTGTGTGTGTCTGTGTCTGTGTTTACACTGACTCTCTAGAGTTTTTATATAGTTACAAACATATTTGCTATACCTCTCAACTTTAGATTTAAATATTTTAAATAAGGTCTTTCCAAATAATTAAAGATAATCTCAGTTGAAAAATTAAATGTCAATAAACTTTGAAACTGATGGGGGAGGGCACACTTCATCAATAAGGGTACCTGATCTCAAACCAGGTGAAGTGAGGACCAAAGTGAGGCCCAAACTTTAACTGTGCAATGACCATTTTTATAACTAATCCTGAATTGAATCTCACATTTTTAAAATAAAAATAAAAAAAATTTAAAAAAGTAACTAGGAGAGACATTATCTGAACATTTAAGTAAGCATATTAATTTAAATATAGTCGGACATGAAAACTTTTCATTATTAATGATAGTGGATGTTTTCCTTGGGAAAATCCCAAAGCCACATTACCCTTAAAGAATCAACATATGAAGAAAGACAAATAGAACAAATTGTTACCTCTCTTTTGACTTTGGTAAACAGTCTAAGGTATCTCAACACGACCTTTATATGTAACTTTTGATTAAGTCATCATCATGTATATTTCAATATAAGAATTACTATAGTACTCATTAAAAATGTTTTTAGTTAGCAGAGTATAAGTATTAAATCCTGTATTTGGAAATCGTACTCCAATGGAAGAAATATTATTTATGCACAGAGTAGGAAAGAATTGAAATTGCACAATGTCTTCTTCAGAATTTGTGTTGGCATAAGTAAAAAGTCCAATTCTTTTGGAATAATCAGTTGTAATAACTCAATTTTAATTATCATAAATTGATTTATTTTCACAGAAGCCAAAGCCATCTTCACAAATAACTGTCTATGTTATATAATTAAGAAATCTTATTACTCAAAGTAAGTTTTATTTAAATTTATTGGAACATTGTGTTTTAAAAATCATATTTTTTCTTCACCTTTTTTTCCATTGATGACAGTGCAATATTTTTACAGAAAAAAATGCTAAAAAATGTTTTATCAGTGCCATGTTATATTAGTCTAACTTCACTCCAAATAAATAGAATAAATACATACCTACCTAACTTCTACTTATATATGGTGTCATCTCCAAGATACACATTAAGTCAGCATAAATGTAAAGCAGCATCATTTAATTAAATGAAAAGTAGAGATAGCATACAATGAAAATTAAACTAAAAGTGAAAAAGCATATTATGCTTTTAAGTACTAATTTCCAAACTGTTCATGGTTTTTAAAATAAAAAACAACATGTCATAGCAAAATATAATAGGCCAAAACAATAAATGTAACTCTGTTCTAGCTTTTTTCATATGTTTAACTTTTGATATTTTGGGTGTCCCTTTCACTACAAATTGGTGCTGTCTTCACTCAGCATTGTTGTGAGTAAGTGTCAAGTACAGGTAAGTACTAAAGGAATGTCAGCCTTTTTTTTTTCTTTTCTCTTTGAGCAAGATTAAAGTTTTGACCATACTTACATACTCTAGTGTCTTGGAAAAGTAGACATTTAGGAAAAAAATCCTACAAATTAGATGAACTTATTATACAATTTTTAAAGAATAGTTTTGTAGAATTTTGGTAAGATATTTTAAATAATTTTTCTTTGTAGTATAACATAAACCAACTCTTCAACTCAGAATATAAGGAATACTTAAAAATTTAGTGTTGGGTTAAATTTGACTCTAAAAGTTAAACTACATTGATCTAATGATTGTTATTATTTAAAGTAGAATAACTTCTGAAGAAGTGAATACATGCCAAAAAAGGTAAATAAATAAGGTAAAGGCATATCTATTTAATTTAAAAGCCTTATTTCTTTATCTTCACTCTGAGTCATGCATATTAAAAAAAGAAGACTTTGCAGACAGTGATTAATCAAATTCTATATCTGGAATGAAGCCTGTTGACAGTTTCTGTAATAATTTATTCTGCTGTTTATCATCATAACATTGGTATAATTATCACTCTCATTTTGAAGTCATAAATTTTATAAAGAATTTATTATATCTTTTTCATATAGGATGAGGAATTTAGTATATCTGTAATTCCAGTCTCCTTTAATCAACTTCCCAATCATTGGTAGAATACAATTCTTACTTTCATTCATTCACGAATTCATTCAACAATATTTAGTGAGTATAAGTAATTATTTTAAGTTCCAGGAATATAACAATAAACAGCACAGACTTGGTGCCTGCTGACTTAGAGCTTGAATTTCAAGGAAAAAGATGATAAAAAGAAACCAATGAAACAATTACAAAGTGATATGACACATCTTGTTCTGCTTTTATAGAAGATGGTAACAGTGCCATTTTGAATGAATCCTGAACAAAGTCTCTTTTGAGGATATATTTAAACTAGGACCTAAAGTTTGAGAAGAAAACAGCTAGGCAAAGACTGAGATCATAGGACATTCCAGGTAAAAGAGAGATGTGCTACATGGCAACATCCCCAAGGTGGTAAAACTGGGTGAATTCAGGAAGAAACCAGAAGTATGAGGTTCAAATTATATTTTGTTGTAACTGCTTTGTTTTTGTGTCTCTGCTCTGGTGTGTGTGTGTGTGTGTGTGTGTGTGTGTGTGTGTGTGTGTACATGTGCCCTTTAAAGATACATGCTTACATTAAAAGACAAACAAACATCAACAACAAAAACACTGTCACTCCAGTAGAAAATTTTTTCTTTACTCTATCAATTTTAGCAAAACAACAACAACCACAAACCTCTCCTAACCCTCATTGGTCAGAATTGATTCATGTGATTAGCTAAATTGGGATATAGGTTGATACTTGGAGCAGATAAAGAGACCAACCTAATCCACACCACATCAGAAGAGTGGAAAAATAGTGGTTCCCTAAAGAGTAATTTAGGAGTTCGTACTACAAAATGGGTGAATGAACACCAACCAACAAGTAGTCACTAAAGAGGTCTTGAAATATTAAAGTAGACATGCCAGTAGACAATCTGGACCTCAGAGCTGAGGTATGAGTTGGATTTTTTTTTAAAGAAGCCATCAACAGATATATGAAGTTTACACAATGAGAAAAGTTTAAGTCAAGTAGGAGAGATTATAGTGAAGAGAAAATAGCATATGATCTAGCCTTCTGGAACTCTAATTTAGAAGTTGAGAAGATGGTAAGAATTAGTAAAGCAGAGAAAGGAGCAACCTACTCTTCTGTGTAGCTGAGTGATCAGGAGAGGAAGGTACCATAGGCTAAGATCTTCTATAGATGGTTCTGCATTTGATTTCCCGTTGGCATTTCCTATTCCTTCAGAGCTTATGGTTTTTCTGTGGTAGAGTTGGGAAGGATGACTCTCCAATGCAATGATCTTATGTTTGTTTTGGATTACGCTGGCTTTGCTCAGTTGCTCCTTCCATCATATGCTAGTACTCTGCTCTGGAAACTCCTCAGAATTAGTGCACATTAATAGCACACTCTTGCTTTCCAGAATCACGTTTTGGATTTGCACATCTTAAAATAAATTTTTTCTTAATTTCCACAGGATATTGGAAGGGAAGGAGGTAAATGCCTATCCTCAATCTGCCACCTTCCACTGGTAGTCTAAATGTTATTTCTATAAAATAATTTCCTGAAAGTTCTATATATTAAAAAGAAAAAAACCCTACTGTGTAAACCAAGTAATAATTTCCCCCTGGAAATTGAAACAAGGGATAAGTAATTGAGTAAAATTAACACTTAACTAATGTGTTTTCTTTCTAATTTATTAAATATTTTAGACTTTTAAGGCAAGAGCAGCAGCTCTCTTATAAGTTTCCAGGACACCCTTATTATAATGAACCTATTCAATGTAATACTCTGATATTCTTGATTTTACTTAGAAATTTCACTTTTGTCTTAAAGAGACAATTAAAGATTGTACCAAATGAGGTATAAATTATTTTTAAGTGTATCTCTTTGAAAAGAGAATAAATCTGTCCATCTTACTGAATGAACAGTTTGCTTTTAGCATTTTAACATTTCAAACATAACCATTTTGCTGATTCTACTTTGTCTATTATTTTTTAAGTAAAACAGGACATTTTTCTGCAAATAAGGGCTGATGGTAGTCAGTAAAGAGCTGACATAAAAACCCATATGCCAATTTTTATTTAATCAATTTGCTTGGGTAGAACACATCTCCATGACTCAGTTTTCTTTTAAAACTTTAGGGGAAAAAGTCTTAAATACAACTACCACAGAAATCAGGATACTTGCTTTAAATGATGCCTTTGTTAATAGTTAGCTATAACTCTATGAGCAAATCGACCTCTCTGTTAAAGGGGACAAATTTATAAAACCTTTCCTTCGAATTGTGACTAGGCCTAGTATTGTAAAAAATGAAACATATCATAGTGACATGCACTTAATCAGTACCAAATCTGTTTGTTGACTCAAATAAAATCCCACTTCACAGACAAGCCCATTCATTTCTAATCCAATTGTTTTATTAGATATCCTCACATTTCGTCAAAAAAAAAATCAAAATCTGACATGAAACTTATGCACATGGTTTACATTTATTTAAAACGATATATTTTGTTCAATTATTTTTTATTATATTTCTGGCACTGCCTAAAATGAGGTGATATTATACCATGAAAAGTGAATTGGTTACTGAGCCTTTCCAGCTGTGAAAAGGAAATAAAATTCCATACTTTTTAGACACTATGATTAAGGAAAACATTTTTCATGGCAGGTAAATATATACTATAACTCTTAACTACCTCCAGGTGAGTGGCCTGATTTTAAATTGTTGTTAAAATGGATGTGACACTAATGAGATTTCAGCTAGGCAAATGGGAATATCTCTTGACTTTGTGGCTGGTTCTACTTTGTCCCTTATTCTTTAAGTGAAACAGGAATTTTTTCTGCATAATAAGAGTTGATGGTATTCAGTATGAAACTGACACAAAAAACCATATTGTAAACAGAAATATGCTGATTCTCATTTACCCAAATTGTTCAATAATATTATAATGTAAGTAAGTTCCTTTGCCTTTCTAAACCTCTGTCTCCTTAACTATAAATGTGAATGATAACAAAATGATAACAAATCTAACATTTAACTCAATGCTAGGCAGAGAGCAAGGTCACTGCACATTTAATGTCTGTTCTTATTTTTGTTCTTTTTTTTCCTCGTTTCATAAGAAGGAACTACAATTTAATGTCAAACTTCATAGAAACCTTTTCTGGAATGAACTTTGTCAGAATTTTATATATCAGTGTCCAGGTATTCAATTTATAAATCTATAGCTTTAAACTTTCAGTAGACAATTACGCAGATTTTAATGAAGCTACAGAATCCTGTGCTTGGTAATAAATCAAAGAAAATGATTTCCCATAGGAGAGAGAAATTAATATGTCTCCTGTCTTGTATTTTTGGTTGCTGAGATACTATGTCTTCTCTTTTGAAATTTACTCCTTATGATGCCCTGTGGAATGCGGTAGAATGCTTTGTGGATTCTTTGACTTCATCACAGAAAAGAATTTCAGAGCAATTCTAAAGCATAGTTTAATAAATAATTTATTAGAAAAAAAATACATGCCCAAGGGAGAGCATGGGTCCCTTAAGAGAGGACATATGCTGGCCTTTGTCAAGAAGTTTTATATACTTTTGCAGTGATGAATAAGCAACCATGAGATAAAAGCAGAGGGCTGCTAGTAACTGGTCATAAGTGTTGATTACCATCTCTCAACCTTTAAGTTCACAAGGAACTTCTAAATAATGAAAATTGGTGTCTAACCAGATTTGAGCTTTTCTCAGAACATCATGTCTGTGTATTGGGTAATTCCTTATTGTTTCTGGTGTATTGGGTAATTCCCTATTGCTTCTGTGATTTACTGCACTGATATTTCTATATTCCAACACACAACGTGGTCAGGTCTGATATGCCTGGTTGGTCGCATGATGGTTGTGCATGGATAATAAAAATGTCTGATTGCTTAACATTTTTTAATTTAAACCAGCCTATGAAAACCTGCTTAACTACTTTTAAACTATGTTAACTATGCCTGTCTCTCTTATGTTTGGAAAACATACCCCTCGAAATTCTCCTGGAAAAAAGTACATGAAATGAATTTTTGGATTCATATAATCTGAGATTATTTTGCTTTCACACTAAATTAATAGTTTAAACTGTATGTTAACTCCCTATTACTGTTGTAACAAATTACCACAATGGCTTAAAACAATATAAATTTACTTGTATTGACTTGGGGACTTTTGATTTGAAAAAACCTCCTTCTCAAGTATTTTTTCAAAAGAATACCCATGCTTGGGCTCCTCACCGTGACTACTAGCAGGACTGGTAAGCCTGAGAGTACCATGCAAACTTATGCTTATATGGATGGCACTTTTATTGCAGAATGGGAAATGGAGGCCAAGATGACTGATATAAGTATCATGGAGAGCCACTGTTCTGTCTACCATAGTCCATCCTGTGACTTCCCTATGTCTATTCTACAACAAAACTCACTCTTTCCACTCTAAAGCCCCCCAGAGTCTCAAGCCATTATTACATAATGAAACGTCCAAAATCTAAGTCTCAACATCATTAAAGTCCCAAATATCATAACCTGTGTGATCCAGTGTCGACTCTGATTATGTTTTTCCTATGAAGGATGAAGAACTCCCAAGGGACACCAATCCAGGAACTCCTTCCTCCCATAAACTCCTTTACTGAAATGTTGTAATTTGTTTAATGTTTGCTGTGAGACCCGGAGTAGTGGCTCATGCCTATGGTCCTAGCACTTTGGGAGACCAAGGTGAGAGGACTGCCTGAGCCCACGGGTTCGAGACCAATCTGGGCAACTTGGTAAGACCTCATCTCTACAATAAATTTTTAAAAAATGTATTGGTGGCATTTGCCTGTATAGTTCCAGCTACTTGGAAGACTGAGGTGGAAGGATTGCCTGAACCCAGCAGGTTGAGGCTGCGGTGGCCATGAGTATGCCACTGCACTCCCACCTAAGCAACAGAGTGAGACCCTGACTCAAAAAAAAAAAAAAGTTTGCTGTGAACTCCATATAATGAATGTTCAGTGTTGCATTAAATTGCTGGTTTCTACTTCTTTCTTTTCTATTTCTCTACCCTATGGTAGATGGGAGGGTGGGAGAGAGAGAACTTGGCTAAGGAGATAAGGGTAGGGTTAGGGAGGGGTTGTCACAAACTTAGTGTCTTAAAACAATGCTAATTATTCTCACACAGTTCTGGAAATCAGAAGTCTAAATTAGGTCTGTAGAACTATACTCCTTTTTAATACATTATTTATTTATTATAGAGTTCTGAGGTTTTAGAACAGTTTTCTTTGACTTTTCTAGCTTCTAGATCCCTGCTACATTTCTTGGCTTGTAGTCTAATCCTACATCTTCAAAGCCAGTTGTAAACTTCTAATTACTCTCTCAGTTCTCATCATTATTCATATGGTCTTTTTCTAATTCTAATTCTACTGCCTCCTTAAAGAACCTTAGTGATTACACTGGGCCTATACAGACATTACACAACAATCTTCCCCTTTCGAGATCCTTAATTTAATATCTACCAAGTCTCCTTTTCCATGTAAAAAAGTATATTCACACATTATAGGGATTAGGATATAAGTATCATGTAGAGCCACTGTTCTGTCTACAAAATGTCCTCCAGAGTCTCAAACCATTATTGCATGATATAAAATCCAAAATCTAAGTTTCAACATCATTAAAGACCCAAATCTAACCATCAAATTATCTAAATGAAGCATGGGTGGGGTTTTCAGTATAATCCATTCCAGGGTGAAACTGTCCCCATCAAGGTATGAAACTATAAAAAATCTTATATACTCCTGAAATACAATGGTGAGACAGGCATAGGACAACAGTAATAGATTTCCAGATTCAACAAAGGAATCACAAATCCTAAGCAATTTCAAAGTTCATCTGGGCGAGCAACATTAGGTTTCAAGGCCTAGGATTCAAGACCTGGGAATCATCCTTTGTGTCTTTTGGTTCTGCCCTGTCTTTGAGACTCTACTTGTTTGCAGCTGAGTAGTTTTATCATTTTGTTTCCTACATGGAGAATTTTAGGAATTCAATTGCTTTCCTTAATTTTGTTCTGTCCACATCCTTTTTAGTCCAAGTTGGCAGTGAATGCATCTGTTGGCATAACATTCTTAAAAATCTTGTAAATGTTCCTTATAAGTTTTAGGGATGCACTCACCCACAAATCTTTCTTGGATAATACCATCTCTATTCCTGGCTTCTGTTCAGATAGCTAAAGGGATCCATGAGTCACTTGCCTAATTCCTTCAAATAGTCATATGTGTAATTGAATACTCTGATCTTTTGATCTTTCCAAAGTACTAACAAAAGGTTTCCTGGCCACACCTTTGGCTTTCTCTCCGGAACAGGTCTTCTTGACAATGAATCTCCTAATTTTAGTGTCTTTGCAATCTAGATAGGCTAACAATTTTCCAAATTATCAAGTTTTGCTTCTTCTTCTCCTTTTTTTTTAAAATAGTGCTCCCTTCAGTCTATCTTTTTCCTCTCACATTTTACTATAGGCAAAAGGAAGAAGCTACCTTCACTATATTTCTTGGAATTTCCTCAGCTAGATACTAAGATTATTGTATATGAGTTCTGCTTTCCACATAGCTATAGAATATAATTTCATACTTTCTGCTGCTATATAATATGGATAGCTTTAAATTCAGTTTCCAGTAACATTTTCTTCATTTCTTTCTGATTCCTCAACAGCCATGACTTTAATGTTCATATTTCTACAAATGTTTCATTTAGGATGTTTTAGGTATTCTCTAAGATGGATGAGTAGAGGATGGGTGGGAACCATTTTTACTTAGATGTATAGCTAATGTTTCCTGTGAGAATTACCATAACATTCTGGTTTCTAGTTTTTTTCATGTGACTTACTCTCCATCTGGAGACTTTTTTAACATTTTCAAAAATATCGTTGAAATTATATGGTCTTTTGAGCTGGAAATCAGTCTAGCTGAATTATTAAAATTTATCCAGCAAAGAAAGATAACTACAGGTCAATATGATGAACATGGACGCAAAAATACTCAACAAGATTCTAGCAAATCGGATCCAATGACACATCTCAAAATTCACCCACTATGACAATGTAAGCTTCATTACCAGGATGCAGGGCTGGTTCAACCTTCTCAAGACCATAAATGTAATTACATACATCAACAAATGTAAAAATAGAAATCACATGTTTATATCATTAGATTCAGAAGAAACTTTCAATGAAATACAGCCTCCTTTCTTGGTAAAAATCTTGAACACCTAGGCATAGAAGGAACATACCTCAAAATAGTATCAGCCATCGATGATAAACCACCAGTCAATGTATTGATACATAGACAGAAATAGAAAGCATTTCTTCTGAAAACTGGAATAAGACAAGACTGCCCACATTCATTCACTGCTCAACATAGTGTTGGAAGTCCTAGCTAGAGCAATCAGACAAGAGAAAGAAGTCAAGAGTATCCAAATAGGAAAAGAGGAAATCAAGCTATCCCTCTTTGCTGATTATATGATTCAATACCTTGAAAATCCAAGAGAATCTGGCAAAAATATTCTTGCACAGATAAAGGACATTCCCAAAGTCTCAGGGTACAAAATAAATGTGCAAAAGATAGTCACATTCTTGTATGCCAACAAGAAACTATTCGAGAAACAAATAAAAAGCACAAACTCATTTACAATAGCAGCAGCAACAACAACAATAAAAATGAAATACTTCAGCATCTTCCTAACCAGAGAAGTAAAAGACCTTTACAATGAAAACCATACAACACTGATCAAGGTAATCAAAGATGACACCAAAATATGGAAAAATATTCCATGCTCATGGATTGGAAGAATCAACATTATTAAGATGTCCATCCTACCCAAGGCAATCTACAGATTTAATGCAATACCCATTAAATTATCAGCATAATTCTTCTCAGACCGAGAAAGAACAATTCAGAAGTGCATATAGAAACATAAAAGAACATGAATAACCAAAACAATTATCAAAAAAAGAAACAAAGCAGGAGGTATCACATTTTCAGATTTAAACTTTATTATAAGGCTACAATAATCAAAACAGCGTGGTATTGGTACAAGAACAGGCATACAGACCAATGGAACAGGATAGAGATTCTGGAAGAAAAACCTAAATTTCTCAACCATCTCATTTTTGACAAAGTCTCCACTAACAACCACTGGGGAAAGGAGAACTTAGTAAATGGTGCTGGAAAAACTAGCTGATCACATGCAGGAGATTAAAACAAGACCCCTACCTATCACCATACACAAATATCAACTCTGAATGGATTAAAGATCTAAACGTAAAACCTCAAACTATAAGAACCTTAGAAAATACAGGAGATACCCTAATGGAAATTGAAACTGAAAACCAATTCCTGATCAAAACCCCAAATGCCCATGCCATAAGAGATAAGGTAGATAAGTAGGACCTCATCTAACCAAAAAGCGTCTGCAAAGCAAATGAAACCATCAAGACCATAGGGAGATAGCCCACAGAATGGGAAAATATATTTGCTAACTGTATATGTGACAAAGACCTAACACCTAGGATCTACAAGGAACTGAAATATGCTGATAAGAAACAAAACAAACAGCCCTATTAAAAATTGGGTAAAAGATATGAATAGACACTCCTCAAAAGAAGACATACAAGCAGCCTACAGAAACATGAAAAAAAGCTCAGCCTCACTAATCATAAGAGAAATGCAAATTAAAACCGAATTGAGATACCACCTAACTCCAGTCAGGATGGCTATCATCAATAACTCAAAAAACAACAGATTCGGGAAAAAAGGAATACGTCTACACTGTTGGTAGGAGTGCAAACTAGTACAATCACTGTGGAAAACAGTGTGGCAATTTCCAAAAGATCTAAAAATTGACCTTCCATGAAAGTCAGCAATTCCTCTCCCAGGAATATACCCAGAGAAACTCAAATCACTTTGTAAAAAAGACACCTGCACACACGTTTATTGCAGCATTATTCACAATAGCAAAAATATGGAACCAACTGTGCTGCCCATCAAAAGTGGACTGGATTTAAAAAATGTGGTACATATACACGATGGAATTTTACAGCCATAAAGATAGACAAAATTATGAACTTTGCAGCAACTTGGATGGATTTAGAGTCTATAATACTCAGTAATCTACCACAGAAACAAAGAACTGAGTACCACATGTTTTCACCCATTAGTGTATCCTGAACAATTATCATGATACTATAAGAAAGGGATTGGCAGTAGTAGGAAACTGCTAGGGGAAGGAGGGTTGAGGTATACTTCATCAATAAGTGTACCTGATCTCAAACCAGGCAAAGTGGGGGCCAAAGTGAGGCCCAAACTTTACCCGTACAATGGTCATTTGTATGTCTAATCCCAAATTGTACCCCACATCCTTAAAATAAAAATAATAAAAAACTTTTCTTATATTAATATGTCTATTTTAAAAAATAAAATCCTTTTGTCCTGAAACCTGTTAACCAGTTTTTTAATTTCCTGGATGAATCCCATTTAACCCTTTACCTATTTAAAAAAGTGCAGCTTGGTACCATACTCATTTAATTTTACATAAACATACTTTTTGAGTCTGATGCAAGTTTGACTCATTTTCAATGTAACTATAAAATATAAAAACTGTTCTTAAAGTTATTTCTAAACATAACTTTTTTCTAACCCTAAGAAAAATTACAAAAGAGAGAGAGAGAATTACTATATTTGGTAAATCTTTTTTTACTTTTTATTTTTTTTTTAAATCTCAGGGTAAATGCTGCAGCCGCAAGCACCACCAGCGAGTATCTTTAGGTTAAACAAAGAAAGGGTTAAACTTTTTTTCTTCTTATTCTTTGTTCTATATTGTTTCTTTCCATAATTGTTTTTTCAGATTTCAAAAGCTTATTTCTGATTTTTAACTTAAAAAATCACAGTCTGTTGCTTCTTTGAGACACCATTTTATCTTTTTTTCTCAAGTCATTACTTATATAATTTGAGGAATTTTAATTAGTTTATGATATTCATGTTTTATATGACTTCCTTTAACCTACCTGCTTGTTTGCATTCATTTAAAAGTTTTCCCAAAATATCTGGTGATCCTTTAATGATCATTCATAATTTAACATGTCTCACTAAAAATACTCATTGGACGCTGTGTGCATGAGTGGGAACTTGTTTATTAGTTATCTTTATTATAGCAGTCAGGTGGGATGCAGACATTGCTTCTTGATGCCTCCAAAACATTATTATTGGTTGTCTTTTTTACGAGATCATTATCCCCAGGGAAGAGTTCTCTAATGTTTGCAGTAGACTAGGAAGGGAATGATAGATTTTTATTATAACATCTGCTTTTCCCTATGCCATCACAGTCCTTCAATGACAACCTAACACACTCATGTTTCTGAGATGAGAACTTCAGTGAAATCATGGCATTTGCAGCAACATGCATAAGCTGGAGGCTATCATTCTAAGGAATCTGTCTTAGAAACAGAAAATTGAATCCCACATGCTGTCACTCATAAGTGGATACTAAGCAGCGGGCACATGGCCACAAAGGAAGAACAGATACTAGGCACTGCTAAAAGAAGGAGGGTGGAAGGGGAAAAAAGGGGTGTAAAACCACTCACTGGGAACCATACTCTTTACTGGGCAAGAGGTGGGCTCCCTTGAAGCCCAAACGTCACCTTTTCACGATATACCTATGTAACATATCCTCGCATGTACCCCATGATTCTAAAATAAAACCCTAAGAAGGACTCAAGGTGAGGGGGAAGCATTTCCCCTGGGTGAGTGAGGAGCAGCTAAGTTATTTGACTGTAAGAAGTTGAAAAGAATTTGGGGACTCAGTTTTCTGACATTTACTTGGAACTATTGATTTGATTTCAGTCCTGTATCATCCTCGTTATGTTCAGAGGTATCTTATATCTCAGTAGGTGATACTCTGAAGAATTAATAATTGTACTGATGTGATACATTAGATTTTATGAGGTTTATCTTTTAATGACAGGAATGAAACAGCATTTTCTATTTTCCACTTAAAAACAATATGCTCTCCAATACTGTTAACTACAGTTTTAGATGATGGCTCTAAAACCATTATTTTGAGAATTTATTTTTGTTAGTTTTATCAAATAAATGTATGTGTGTGTTTTAATAAAGAGCACAGTAAGTTTTACAATAAAACTTGATGGCCATTTCACCACATATGTTTCATCACCAGTTCTGTCTCCCAGAAACTGTCTTGTGGCCCTATAATCAGTGCCTCACTTTGTCACTTGCATAATTTCATACAACAGACTTCAACTTCCATTTTAAAAGCTGTCACTCAAAGCACCATATTCTGATTTCCCACTTTCTGAAGTAAAAGCATTAGCATTTTTGTATTTCTCTTCATCTCTCTTTATAAACATCTTTCTGAGAAATGTTTTCAAACTATTTCATTGCTTTCATGTAGTCATGATGAATAAAACCTACATTCTACTCTCTGGCTATTATGCTTTTTTCTATGATTAAATTACAGATTGCTTCTGAAAATTAAAAAAAAATGGTAAATAGTATCCATGGTTCGAAAGTCATAATATGTCTAAAATAGTAATGTTTCTTAAATTCATGTATAGATAACACAATGTTCCAATCAATATCCAAGTACTCCTTATTTTTATTGTCAGTTATAAAATTGTTAATGGAGAACAAAGGACTTAAAATAGTCAGACTTATTTTGAAGAAAATTGGAGGTACTTGTAGTAAATGTCAGCTTCCCCCAAAATTTAAGAGGATGGATTTTTAGTAAGTACTGCCATTGCTTAACCAAACTTCTTTACCTTTGTGTGAGCCATGACTACAAGACTAACCCTAACCCTAACCCTAACCCTAACCCTAATCCTAACCCTAACCCTAACCTCCAGTCACGTCTGAGTTTCAATCCTAGGGGGGTGGCCTCTTTTTGGGAACTCTCTCTATCTGCTGTTACTCATTCTTTAGAGTTCTATGTGCCTCTACTTAGTCAATCCCATATTATTTTAATTCCCATGTTAGCAATTTACATGTTAAAATTTCCCTGTTCAAATTACTGTTTGGTTTCTGTCGTCTGATTGAACTTTAATAAATGCATTGCTAAAAGTCTGGAAACAAATTAAGTATATACCAAGCGATGAATACATAAATTAACTGGTACATCTCTACAATGAAATATTTATCAGCAATAAAAAGAAACACACTTCTGATAGATGCGATTATGTGGATAAATGTCAAGACAGTATTTTAGTGAAAGAATCCAAAGATACTGTTTACAGTATCATTGCATTGATAGAACACTCTGAAAAAATAATAAGGCAGAAATCACATTAGAGGTTTTGAGGGAAATCATAGAAATAAACACAAGGGAATTCTATGGGATGATGCAAGTATTGGTTCCAGGACTGTATGTATTTATCAACCTCATAGCACTATACATATAGAAATATATATTAATTTATTGTTATTGTTATTGCATTGTATATTAATACATAAATTATTCTTCAAGCAATGCAAACCAAAAGAGAAAAGTCGTGTTTTTTTTTTTAGAATATTATGTTTAGACAATACTATTTTTATGGAATCTGAAGGTTTGTTCTCTTTGGTTTCAAATTTGCTTCTTAAAGGAGAATATTTTTAAGATATATTTTTTAATGGGTTGTCCAGCAATGGCTTAAGTTATGATTCACTTTAATTTGCTTCCTATGAGCCTCGTGTCCTCTTGTTTATTTCCTTTAGAGTTAGTTTTTACTTAAACATCGATATTATCATATTTTCTAAGATATTATCCCTACCCCCTATGAAAGACCCTTTTCTCCAAGACCTGCCTTTGTAGTCCTTCTCCTGTTCTGTTCCAGGTATGTTGTACTTCAGGTTTTCAGCACAAATGTCCTTTCTGCCATCCCTTCGCTTTTCTGTTTTAATGAGTCCATTCTCTCCTTCTCATGTTTTCCTTATTATGTTTATTTCTGCTGCTAAATTCACCAATAAGTTTTTAGGATGCATTAAGGAAGCTGACTTTTTTAATTCTTAAAATATCTGTATTTTACAGTACATTTGCATGATAGATATAAAATTACGGACTGAAAATAGTTTCCCACAGAAAATGAAGGCTCCATTTTTTTTCTAATTTTAGTTATTCAAGATGAGATGATTAATATAAATCGATTATCATTCTTTTGTAGGTAAACTCTTTTCTCTTGAAATTTTTAAATTGACACTTTGAAGTAATTTGCTATGTGTCACTCCAGCTATCTATTTTTGTTAATTTGCTTATATGTGAGACAGTATCAGTTTTTTTCTAGAAGGTTAGTGAAGTCCTCTCACTTTGAAAACTCTGTCTGCTTCCTGCTCAGGAAAATCTCCTGTATTCAGATTTTTAGCAGGTTTTCCCCTTTCATTACATTGAGGCTTTTTATAATTCCCTGGTTTGGAGAGGCAGCTTTAACTCTTTTTTGTAATTATTCTTTTCTCAACACACTCCTTCTGTATTTTGTTGAGTTACTGTATTTATATTACTCCATATACCTGAGGTAAAATCGATTAGTTTGACAAAGACATGTGAACCAAAAAGTGTCAACAAGTTCCTGGAATTTTTGAACACAGAACTAGGAAAAATGTCTAAAGCTATTTTGTTTCCAGATACTAAATTTAGATTGTAAAACACAATGTTCACTTTTCAGAGAAAGTCATGATGATAAGTGGGTTATATTCATACCAACACCTATATCTATGTCTCTGTCTTCTTCTGTAATTATCTTAACTTATATCTACATGAAATAGCAATCTATGTGTATATCTACAGCAGCAGTTTTCAACCAGGGGCAATTTTGTCTTTAGGGGATTTTTAACTATCACCACTAAGTGGAGATGTTACTGGCATCCAGTGGGTAGATGCCAGATGCTGCTAAACATCCTTCATCACAGGACAACCCCGTCACAAGGAATTATTCTGCTTAGAATGTCAACAGTGCCAAGTTTGAGAAACTTTGATCTAGAAAGATTCCTTGTAAAAACAAGATGCCTGATTAATTTCTCTGAAGGCATCACTGTGTTGTTTTCTTAATTTTGAGCATCTCAATATTTTTCTTTTCTAGAATTGTTTAAAATTGACATACAACAATTGTACACATTTAGTAGGTACATAGAGAAGTGTTATTCACTTTCCTATCGTATTATTGGAAAATATCTCATTATCATTAAAATCCATTTTCTCTCTGCCTAAGTTATCTCAATCTACTTCAAGTAAGAATATGAATTGACTTTTTGTATATATTTTAGTGTGTTTAAAATGGTGGCAGTTCTATTAATATATTTGAATGGTACTGTTTCATCTTTGGCTACCTTGCATGGTTATATCTGAAACAGTATCAGTTTTTACTGGCACTGAGACAATAGAATTGTAAAACATTTATTTCAAATGCATTGTGGTGCTTCTTTAATTTTAAGCATACAGGCATTTAAAAAATTTTTGCTTTAAATTGACATGCAATACGGTACCTATTTATGGGGTATATCATGATATTGTAATACATATAGCATATAGTGATCAGATCAGAGAAATCAGCATATCTATAATCTCACACATTTACTATTTTTTTGTGTTGAGAACACTCAGTGTCATCATTCTAGCTATTTAACACTATATAACGTATTATTACTATCATCATTCTGTTTTGCTATAGAACACTATAATTTATTCATCCCATCTAGTTGCAAGTTTGTATTCTTCTAACAAGTCTCTCCCTGTCTCCATCTTTTAATATTCTCTATTCTACTTTTAACTTCCATCAGATCAACTTTTAAAAAAAATTTTAGCTTTTACATATTAGTGAGAACATGTGGTTCTCACTTATATTTAAATTTCTCTCCCGAGCTTATTTCACTTAATATAATGTCCTCCAGTTCCATCCATGTTGCTGCAAATGACAATAACTTTCAATTTTTTATGACTCAATAGTATTCAACTGTGTATATATACCACATCTTTAAAAAATGTTATTATTATTATTATTATTATTATTATTATTATTTTAAAGATGTGGGGTACAATTCAGAATTAGGTACATAAGTGATTATCATACAGGTAAAGTTTGGGCCTCCCTTTGGTCCCCACTTCACTTGGTTTGAGATCAGGCACCCTAATTGATGTGATGTACCTCCCCCCTCTCTCCTCTGGCAGTGTCCCACTACTGCCAATCCCTTTCTTATTGTATTATGGTAAATGTTCATGGTCCACTTATGATTGAGAACAGGCGGTACTCAGTTCTTTGTTTCAGTGATAGATCGTTGAGTATAATAGACACTAAATCCATTCAAGTTGCTGTGAAGTCCATAATTTCATTCTTCTTTATGGCTGCATAATATTCCATTGTGTATATGTACCACCTTTTTTAACCAGTCCACTCTCAATGTTCAGCAGAGTTGGTTCCATTATACCACATATTTTTAATCCATTTATCAGTTGTTGAAAACCTGGGTTGATTCTATATCTTGGCTATTATGAATAGTGCTGCAAAAACATGGGCATGTAGATGACTTTTCAATATACTGATTTCCTATCCTTTGGAAAAATTTCCAGTGGTGGAATTGCTGGATCATATGGTAGTTCTATCTGTAGCTTTTGAAACACTTCTATTATTGTCGATAGTGGTTGTACTAGTTGACATTCCCACCAACAGTGTATGAGTTTTCCCTTTTCTCCACATCTTCACCTGCATATTTTTGTCTTTTGACAATAGACATTCTATTTTTTTTTTTTTTTGAGTCAGAGTCTCACTTTGTTGCTCAGGCTGGAGTGCAGTGGCACACTCACAGTCATAGAAGCCTCGACTTGCTGGGTTCAGGCTATCCTTCTGCCTCAGCTTTCCAAGTAGCTGGAACTACAAGCACACACCACCATATCCAGTTAATTTTTTAAAATTTACTTATTGTAAAGACGAGGTCTCGCCAAGTTGCCCAGGCTGGTCTTGAACCTGTGGGCTCAGACAATCTTTTTACCTCAGCCTCTCAAAGTGCTGGGAATATAGGCATGCGCCACCACGCCTGGCGATAATAGCCGTTCCAATGGGAGCAAGATTATATTTCATTGTGGTTTGATTTTCATTTCCCTGATGATTGGTGATGTTTCCCATGATGCAAGCATAAGGGTGAAAAAGTAAATGAATAGTATACAAATATGAAAATAAAGCTCAGTATAAAATGTGTAAATGTATAAAGCTACTTTGTTTCCAGCACTTACATCTCTCAGTATCCAAAAAATGTGTTCTGAGTGGGAAAATAATATTTGGTTTGGTGGCAAAATTTCCCCTGATGAAGGCATTTCTGAAATTTATATTTCTCTAGTAAATAACAAACCTTCCCTGAGCTTAGTGACTAGGATGCCTTATCAGTCTAAATCATAGAAGGCTGTAAGTATGAAAAAATATGGCCATAAGAAATAGTTATGCATTGATAAAATAGCTCAAAATAATATTCTTCCTTGCATAAAAGAGAAACAAATATTTAAATGCTTTTGAACAGATTAATAATGCATTTTTGTCAACATTCAAGATATAATACAGCCGGGCTCAGTGGCTCAGCCTATAATCCTGCGCCTTTGGGAGGCTGAGGTGAGTGGATTGCCTGAGCCCGTGGGTTCGAGACCCGCCTGGGCAAGCAAGACCTCATCTCTACAATAAATCAAAAAATTAGCCGGGCGCTGTAGCGCGCGCCTGTAGTTCCAGCTACTTGGAAGGCTGAGGCGGAAGAATCGCCGCAGCCCAGCAGGTCGAGGCTGCGGTGGCCAGGAGCGGCCACTGCACTCCAGTCTGGGCGACAGAGTGAGACTCCAACTCAAAAAAAAAAAAAAAAATCTGTTGATAATTCTTGCCACAGCCATTTTTACAAAAGGTAGTGGTTTATTATATGTGCATTTTACATTGAGGATTGAGGTAAACTTGTGGAGTTATCAAATACTTATTCC
>CAUYQG010008925.1:0-18796 GCA_963574415.1 Tarsius wallacei
TTGTCAGACCTCAACAAATGATGACAGCTCTGATGGCCATTCCAGAAAAAGAGTTCCAAAATTGCTTTGACAGGTGGACTAGGTGCTGGCGTCAGTGCATAACTTCCCAAGGGGAGTACTTCAAAGGTGACCGTAGTGATACTCAGCAATGAGGTATGAAGCACTTTTTCTAGGCTGGTTCGCAAACCTAATTGTCAGACCTCACGTGGAAAATATTTCATGATGGTCACTTTCAAAAAGCTTCTTTACCTGAACCCCTTTTTGTGTCATGGTAGGAGCAGCTTTCAGCCAGAGGTATGGATGCTACTCTGTCTCATCAGTCCCTAGTCGCACTGTCAGAGGTGAGCTTATTTTAACCTAATTTCACTTTCTTTAAGTTAGTCCACAATCCACTTTGCCCTTTGTTTCTTCCTGAGGGGCCTTTGTTCACTAGCAACATGATTTCCTTTACCTTCTTACCTTCTTACTTTATGTTCCCCAGCATTTATGTGTTTGTTGCTTGTTTAGCTGTGTATACCCTCACACTTATTTGGTTTTCTGTGTCTATTACTGTAGGCTAGAAACTCTTTGCTGGAGTCAGTTACATGTCATTGATTATTTAGTAAACAGATGTACTGGGGGACTGTGTGCCAACCCTCTAGGGACTCCTCTGTCATCTCTTTCAGTGGACTATAGAAATGCTGGTCTCAGACTCCTCAAGTTACCAAATGCAGTTCTGGGTTTTTAGTCATATAAGAGTTTTATTTATTTTGATAGGGAGAGCGAGGAGTAGGGTTTTTTTTTGTTTTGTTTTATTATTCTTAAGGTTTTTTGCACTTTGATTCTTAGAATGTAAGGTTGACAATCTGTAGCTCTGTATTTGAGACTCTAGTCATCCCTTTACATTTTGATTCTTCTTGATCACATTCTTTTCTGTTCCTCTGCAGCATACTTCAGCTCTATTCTTAGTAAATGGGTGTATAACTCGCCGATTATCATTAAGCATCTTCTAAATATAATTTCCATTGGAAGTGAGTTTGTCCATTTATCTTTGAAGCTCTTTATTTGATGCATTAATTAAAATATCCTGGGATGGGTGCAGTGGCTCACGCCTGTAATCCCAGCACTTTGGGAGACTGAGGCAAGAGGATTGATTACCTGAACCCAGGGGTTTGAGACTAGCCTGGGCAATTTGGTGAGACTTTGTCTCTACAATAAAAAAAATAGCCGGGTGTGTTAGTGTATGCCTGTGGTTTCAGCTACTTGGTAGAAGGCTGAGGCAGAAGGATTGCCTGAGCCCAGCAGGTTGAGGCTATGATGGCTGTGAGCGTACCACTGCACTACAGCCTGGGTGACAGAGTAAGACTCCAGCTCAAAAGAAAAAAAAAAAAAAAAATCCCGACCATGTGCTATGGCTTACACTGTAATCCCAGCACTTTGGGAGGCTGAGGTGGGAGGATTGCTTGAGCCCAGCAGTTTGAGACCAGCCTGGACAACATAGTGAGACCTCATTTCTACAAAAATTAGGTGTGTTGGTGCATGCCTGTATTCCCAGCTGTGCGGGAGGGTGAAGGAGAAGGATCCCCTGAGCCCAGGAGGCTGAGGCTGCAGTGAGCTAGAATCATGCCACTGTACTCCAGCCTGGGGACAGAGTGAGACCCCACCAGAAATTAAATAAAGAAATAATCCTAATGTTAATGCCTACTGTGTTTTATTTCAGAAATGGCCAGTAGTCACATTGTGAATATCTCTATTACCCTGTGACTCTGTATCTTTTCACCCACAGAAACTGGCAGAGATAAAGCGACAGACTCTACCTTTGAAGAAAAAATTGGAGTCCTACTTAGATCTAATGCCGGTAATTATGCTTAGGATTAAGAAGGACATGGTTTCCTCTAGCCTCCCCAAGGACCCTGCATGGTCATGGCAAGGGTGGTCCGTGTTTAAGGGTTGGGAGTCAGTGCTGAGTTTCAGTATTCTGGAGACTCTCTGGGAGGCTTTTGCCTTTTTGAAAAGGAAGATAGTATTTTTTCCTCTTGAGTCTGAATTGAGGTAATATCACCTTGCCTTGTTTTGTTTTTCTTTAAAAGAGTCCTTCTCTTGCTCAAGTGAAAATTGAAGAAGCAAAGCGAGAGTTAGTAAGTACCTGTAATTTTTTTCAGAAATAAACTCAGTGCTGATATAACCAAAGCCTCTCATCCTTTCTTTCCTTCCTCAGAGGCCAGCCACCATCCTCAGGTTGCCTATGTCATCCCATGCGTCTTATAATATGTTATTGGCCGTGCTCTTGTGTGTATATGTGTATATTTTAAATAGATAGTAGTGGGCCAGGCATGGTGGCTCATGCCTATAATCCCAGCACTTTGGGAGGCAGAGGTGAGAGGATTGCCTGAGCTCAGGGGTTCAAGACCAGCTTGGCCAACTTGGCAAGAATTCTTTTCTGCAATAAATCAAAAAATTAGCCGGGCATGGTGGCATGTGCCTGTAGTCCAAGCTATTTGGGAGGCTGAGATGGAAGGATCACCTGAGCCCAGCAGGTCGAGGGTGTGGTGGCCGTGAGCATATAACTGCACTCCCGGCTGGGCGACAGCAGGATTCTGACTCAAGAAAAATAAAAAAATAAACACATAGTAGTATTTTATGCCTTTAAAAATTTTGCATAGATTTTTCCTAATGGAAAAAAAAGGAGTTTGAGAGATATATAATATCGTAAGCAAAAAGAATTAGCAAAGGCACACGAGCTGAACAGTTGAGGACTCAGCAGAAATGCTAGAAGCATGCGGTATGAGGCGGAGCGGGGAAGGGTCAATGGGTCTGTGATATGGAAGGCCATAAGTCTACAGGAGGCCGTGGAGGAACATTGGAAGTTGCTGTTGCCTTGTTTTTTAAGTTCAGAGGCGTGTGATCAGAGCTATGCTTTTTGATCAGCCTGTGCTTTAGGCACATTATTCTGTAACCCATGGACAGGGTGCATTAGAGGAAGGAGAAAGAAAATTGTAGGAATCAGTTGGCCTATTTAGGCCAGATAAGAAGCAATGGGGACAGTGGCGATGACAGTGGACAAGAGGTGATGTCAGAGGCATTGCAGGAAGTCGTTGCTTATGAGTGAGATTGGGTAGATCTGCTCACGAGTCATGACATCTCTCTCTCTAAGGGGTGACCCTTCCCTTCAGGTGTTGATTAGAATCCATTAGGAATCAGAAGACTTTTGGGGAGGTCAAGGGGAAGAGAGGGAGGTGTAAGCCAGGGAACATCTAAAAGTGTGTTTGATACTTACAATTGTATTTTATAAATTTTCTGTTTTAATTTTCTTCTTTTTTACTTTTCTTATTCTAGATAACATTTGAAGTTAGAGCATCTGTTTTCTGTTCTTATTTATGGCGTTTCTTTCTTCCCTCAGGATAGCATTGAAGCTGAACTTACAAAGAAAGTAGACATGATGAAACTGTGACCAGAGCCAAGTAAACACCCTTTTACCTAGCAAAGGACATTGAATAGGACTTTGCAGAATTTCTTTTCCTCTTGGCATTTCTTAATAATGTAATACTGGCATTCTCAGATGAGGGAATAATGTCATCATGGATAGAATAATGGCTTCCTGTTGTATATTGTATTTTTGTGTCAAATACATAATTTTCATATTAAAAAGCCCTTTTTCTTACTTGTTGGTTTTCTGTGTGGCTGGTGACTGAAGCCTTTGGGAGCTCTGTCAGGTGAACATTACCATGATGTCGTACATGTGTCATTAGAGCAGCTAATAGGAAAATGGTGTGGCCCCAGTTCCATTTGCTACTCACCTCCTACCCTGGGGCTTGCTGTCATTCTTTCTGATCAGCTCACCTGCCCACCTTCAAATGTTAATGTATGCAAGAATTTAGTTTATGAGAAAGGTGACCTTTTAAATCAGTAGCAGAAAGATGGATAATCAACCCTTGTCACCAGATCCATACTTTATACCTTATTCAGGATAATCCAAAGGATCAAAAATTTCAATATAAAATTTAAAAATAGGCCGGGTGCAGTGGCTCAAGCCTGTAATCCCAGCACTTTGGGAGGCCAAGGTGAGAGAATTACGAGTCCAGGGGTTTGAGACCAGCCTGGGCATCTTGGTGAGACCTCGTCTCTAATAAATAAAAAAATAAGCTGGGTATGGTGGCGTGTGCCTGTGGTTCCAGCTACTTGGAAGGCTAAGGCGGAAGGATCAGGTCAAGGCTGTGGTAACCATGAGCGTGCCACGCCAACCAGAAAAAATTTGTAAATAAAGGTACTGGAAGAAATCACAGGGGAGTTTTAATGTTTTGATTTTTTTTTTAAGAGACAAGGTCTTACTATATTCCCCAGGCTAACCTTGAACTCCTAGTCTTAAGTAATCCTCCTCTCATCCTCCCAGGTAGCTGGAACTACAGGTGCACTCCACAGTGTACAGCCTAATGTTTGCTTTTTAAATAGAGAGTTGGAAACATGACCAAAACCCAGGAGTCATAAGTGAAGTGATTGAAATGGTTTATAAGTAAAATCAAAGGACATGACAGATATGGTACAGGGAAGAAGGAAGAGGAGTTTTCCACTGTGCCTTCTGGTCTTTTTTAAATTTTCCCATGCAAGTAAAAAGTAATCAGCTTTTTTTGTTTTTTTTTTTGAGTTGGAGTCTCACTCTGTCGCCCAGACTGGAGTGCAGTTGCCGCTCCTGGCCACCGCAGCCTCAACCTGCTGGGCTCCAGCGATCCTTCCGCCTCAGCCTTCCAAGTAGCTGGAACTACAGGGGTGTGCTACCACGCCCGGCTAATTTTTGATTTATTGTAGAGATGAGGTCTTGCCAAGTTGCCCAGGCGGGTCTCGAACCCGCGGGCTCAGGCAATCCACTCACCTCAGCCTCCCAAGGCAGTAATCAGCTTTTAAAGATTGTCTAAATATCCTTAAAAATTTCCTTTCTTCTCTCCTCACCCTTGCTTTCAAGCAAAAAAACACATGTGCATTTCATTTTGAAAGCTGTTCATATTCAGCCATTTATATATTTGCTTCTGATCCTTTTCTTAATACTTTACAGAAGCTTCTTATTAACTAAATGAATATTTTGTGATTTGAGATGCAGTTATTTTCTAGGTTTGTCACTTGATTGTAGTGCTTTTGGTAAGGAAACTTGGCAGATTGATTATGAGACAGTGACTGATTCCTTTCACCCTTTGCACACACCCCTTTGTGATGTGACTTCACTCCTCCCATCAAGGAGCAGAGTGCTTATCTCCACCTTTATCTCTAGTGTGGCCCTGTGACTTGTTTTGGCCAATGAGACAAAAGCAAAGAGTAAAAATCCCTTGTGCTTTGGAGCTGGCTGGTTCTTACTGCCTTTGGAATTGGAGGCCACCATGTTAAGCCTGGACAAGCCTTTTAGAAGACAAGAAGCTACTTGGGGCAGACAGGAAGCCCCCGGCCCTCCAGACCAGAGAGGCAGTGAGATGCTAAAGGTATGAAGCAGGCCCTGCTAGCCCTGACTGAACCACCAGCAGCCAGCCCAGGTCAGAACTTGGCTCATTTGGAACATTAATAGTTGCAGAATCTTTTAGGCAGCTGTGCCTGACAAGTGCATGGCTGAATAACGGAGAAGGTGTGTATGTGCTATCAAATGTCTGCTGACCCCTGCACTCTCCAGGTCTCCTGAGAATCTGCACCCATCCTAACTGGAAACATGTCAGAAAGGGAGATGCATAGACTGCGGTGTATCGCACATCACAAAGCCATCTCACACAGATCCCATGTGGACTAAGTGTATGAAAGGCTGTGTGCAGTGGCTCATGCCTGTAACTCCAGCTCTATGGGAGGCCAGAGTAAGAGGATCCCTTGAGGCCAGTTCAAGGCCAGCCTGTGCTGTGAACATAATGAGACCCCATCTTTACCAAAAAACAAAACAAAACAAAACAGCCAGGTGTGGCGGTGTATTCCTATAGTCTCAGCTTCTCAGGAAGCTGAGGCAGAAGGACCACATGAGCCCAGGAGGTCAAGGCTGCAGTAAGCCATGATCACACCACTACACTCTGGCCTGGGTGACAGTATGCCCATGTCTCTGAAATAAAAATATGTAAAAAAAAAAAAGGTATATAGAGTAGGTTATGTGTATAGAGAAGGCACATGTAAGTACAAAGATAAAATCTCAAAAGCAGAGGAAAAAAAAGAGTACATGTTTAATTGACAGGATTCTCATCAATGACAATGGAAACAATGCCATGGGAATGATATCATTAACGTGCTAAAAGAAAAAAATACTGTCGCCCTAGAAATCTGTTTTAAGGAAAGATATTCAAGAATGTGAGTGAAATAATAACGTCACACAAACATGGAGACAGATCATTAACAGCAGGCCCATATTAATAGAAATTCTAAAAAGATATCAGAAGGAAAATACTCTCGGAAGTTCTGAAGCACAATAAAGAATTAAAGGCAGGGCAACTCTCTCAGGTTCCCTCCCGCTGTGGGAGCTTTTCTGTCTTCTCAATAAATCCTGATTAAAAAAAAAAAAAAAGGCAACATGGCAAATGTATGAGTAAACATAAACATCGACCAAAAAAACAGTAACAAAATAATTAGTGGATTAAGCCAAAAAAAAAAAAAAAAATTTCACAAAGACATATGCGTCAGATTCAGGAGGGTAAGTGGAAATTGTTCTGGAAGGAGAGTAAAAGTATATTTTGATAAATATATGTTTTCTTTCTTTTCTTTCCTTTTTTTTTTTTTTTTTTTTTTTTTAAAAGAGACTAGTCTTAATATATTGCCCAGACTGGTCTTGACCTCCTGGGATCAAGAGATTCTCCTGCCTTAGCCTGCCAAAGTGTGAGCCACTGTACCCAGCCAACTTAAGTATATGTTTTTGTTTTTGTTTTTGTTTTTGAGTTGGAGTCTCACTCTTTCGCTCAGGCTGGAGTGCAATGGCACACTCACAGCCACTGCAGCCTTGACCTGCTGGGTTCTGGTGATCCTTCTGCCTCAGTCTTCCAAGTAGCTGAAATCACAGGCATGTGCCACCATGCCTGGCTAATTTTTTTATGTATTGTAGAGACGAGATCTCGCCAAGTTTCCCATGTTGGTCTTGAACATGTGGGCTCAGGCAATCCTCTCGTCTCCACCTCCCAAAGTGCTGGGATTACAGGAGTGAGCCACTGGGCCTGGCCAGGTATACAATTTTAAACTCATGGAGAGAGGCCAGGTGCAATGATTCATGCCTGTAATCCCAGCACTTTGGGAGTCAGAGGTGGGAGGATTGCCTGAGCTCAGGGGTTCAAGACCAGCTTGAGCAACATGTCGAGACCTTGTCTCCACAATAAATCAAAAAATTAGCTGGGCGTGGTGGCACACACCTGTGGTTCCAGCTCCTTGGAAGACTGAGGCAGAAGGAGCTGGAAGTTGAGGCTGCAGTGGCTGTGAGCAGCGTGTCCGTGCACTCCAGCCTTGGTGACAGAGTATGACTCTGACTTAATAAAAATAAAAATAATAAACTCATGGAAAGAATGAGATGTTAAAAATATTTAGACAAATTCAAAAGAAAAAAGATTTTAAAAGAACCAGCATAATTTTAAAATAACAGGGGGTTATATTAGATGTAAGAAAATATTTTAGCTAAAAGGCAAAGATCGAAAGAATTTTTAAAAGACTTAAAATATTTGGCTGGGTGCGGTGGCTCACGCCTGTAATCCCAGCACTTTGGGAGGCTGAGGCGAGAGGATTGCCTGAGCCCAGGATTTCAAGACCAGCCTGGGCAACTTGGTGAGACCTTTTCTCTACAATATATCAAAAAATCAGCCAGGCGTGGTGGTGTGCGCCTATAGTTCCGGCTACTTGGAAAGCTGAGGCAGAAGGATCACTGAGCCCAGCAGGTAGAGGCTGCAGTGGCCATGAGCCTGCCACTGTAATCCAGCCTGGGTGACAGAGTGACTCTGACTCAAAAATAAAAAGTAAATTCAAAAAGGATGAAAGCTAAAGGATTGAAAAAGATTGATCTTGCAAATATCAAAGAAAAGCAGATATGTTAGCATGAGACAAAATAGATTTTACAGCAACAATCATGACTAGATAAGAGACCTCTTTATAATGAAAAAGTGTTCAGGTTTTTAGTAAAGCAAAACAATTTATATGTACTTAATAACATCTCCCTATATATATATAAAGCGGACCAGGCATGGTGGCTTACATCTGTTATCCCAGCACTTTGGAAGGGGTTGGACAATTGCTTGAGTCCAAGAGTTTGAGACCAGCCTGGGCAACAGAGTAAGATCCTGTCTCTAAAAAATAAATAAGCCAGGCATGGTGACATGTGTCTGCAGTCCCAGCTACTCTGGAAGCTGAGGTGGAAGGTTCACCTGAGCCCAGGAGGTACAGACTGGGCAACAGTGTGAGACCCCGACTCAAAAAAAAAAAAAAAGGTACTAAATCCAAGACGAAATAAATGGATCTATAATCATGGTAGAAAGATCACACAGTTCTTTCAGTAATTCATAAAACAGAAAAAGAATTAGCTCCAGCTTAGGCCACATAGTGAGACCTTGTCTCTATATATAAAAAAAAAAAGTTAGCTGGTTGTGGTGATGCATGCCTGTTGTCCTAGCTACTCAGGAGGCTGAGGTGGAAGCATCACCTGAGCCCAGCAGGTCGAGGCTGAGGACAGCGTACTGATCCTGCCGCCGCACTCCAGCCTGGGCAACAGAGTGAGACACTGACTCAAAAAAAAAAAAGCAAGTATTCAGAGTATTTAAGCAACCAATTAACACACCTGATCTAATGATCGTGTAAAGCATTTTATTCCCAACTGCCGCAGGATGCACATTCTTAAATGCACCAGAACATTTTGAAACTTTGTCCACATAGTGAAGTGTCCTCACTGAAACTATACACAGCATGTTCCCTCATGACAACGCAATTAGAAAAAAAATAACCGAAAATTCTGTATGTTTGGAATTTAAGAAATGCCATTCTAGCTGGACATGGTGGCTCAAGCCTGTAATCCCAGCACTTTGTGAGGCGGAGGCGAGAAGATTGCCTGAACCCAGGGTTCGAGACCAGCCTGAGCAACATGGCGAGACCTCGTCTCTACAGTAAATCAAAAAAATTAGCCACGCGTGGTTGCACATGCCTGTGGTTCCAGCTACTTGGAAGGCTGAGGCAGAAGGATCACCTGAGCCCAGTAGGTCGCGGCTGCAGTGTTGGTGAGCGTGCCACTGCCCTCCAGACTGGGCGACAGAGTAAGACTGATTCAAAAAAAAAAAAAAAAAAGAAATGCGATTCTAAATAAGCTGTGAATCAAGAAAATTGTGAGGACGGGTGCAGTGGCTCAAGCCTGTAATCCCAGCACTTTGGGAGGCCAAGACGAGAGGATTGCCTGAGCCCAGGGGTTCGAGACCAGCCTGGGCAACTTGGTGAGACCTCGTCTCTATAATAAATAAAAAAATTAGCTAGGTGTGGTGGCACACACCTGTGGTTTCAGCTACTTGGAAGGCTGAGGTGGAAGAGTCACCTGAGCCCAGCAGGTGGAGGCTGCCATGGCCGTGAGTGTGCCACTGCACTCCAGCCTGGTTGACAGAGTGAGACTCCAACTCAAAAAAAAAAAAAAAAGAAAAAATTGTGGTATAAATTAGAAAATATTTAGAGCTGAACAATAACAAAAATTCCGTGTTAAAACTTGTGGGTAGGCCAGGCTTGGTGGCTCAGCCTGTAATCCCAGCACTTTGGGAGGTTGAGGTGAGTGGATTGCCTGAGGCTGCAGGTTCAAGACCCGCTTGGGCAACTTGGCGAGACCTCATCTCTACAATAAATCAAAAGATTAGCCAGGTGTGGTAGCGTGCACCTGTAGTTCCAGCTACTTGGAAGGCTGAGGCGGAAGGATCGTTGGAGCCCAGCAGGTCAAGGCTGCAGTGGCTGGGAGCGGCCACTGCACTCCAGTCTGGGTGACTGAGTGAGACTCCAACTCAAAAACAAAAACAAAAACAAAAAAACTTGTGGGTAGCCAGGCGCGGTGGCTCACACCTGTAATCCCAGCACTTTGGGAAGTGGAGGCAGAGGTGAGAGGATTGTCTGCGCCCAAGGGTTTGAGACCAGCCTGGGCAACATGGTGAGAGCTTGTCTCTACAATAAATAAATAAATAAATTAGCTGGGCGCGGAGGCGCACGCCTGTAGTTTCAGCTACTTGGAAGGCTAAAGAGGAAGGATAGCCAGAGCCCAGCAGGTCGAGGTTGCGGTGGCCATGATCATGCCACTGCACTCCAGCAGGTTCTGCTTTTGGTCATAATGGAGTAACAGATGAGATTAGCTACCTTGCTTTAAATAGCTAGAAAAGCAAAATCCAGGAAGCTGCAGCCTTCAGACATTGAATAACAAAGACGTACGGGACACTGCCCCAGAGAGGAAGGAAGGAAACAGTGAGCCCTTGGCCCACCCCAGCCTCCTGCCTGGAGAGACTTTGAGCCACAGCTCAGGAGGGGATGCCAGCAGCCTGGTGGCCTTGCCTGGCTGAGGAAAGAGAAATCAAAGTATTGTTCAGTCCCAGAAAAGAATGAAATACATTCATGCTACGACACAGACAAACCTTGAAGCCATTGTACTAAGTGAGAGAAGCCCATAACGGAAGACTGACAGTTTTATTACAGGATTCCATTCCTATGAAATGCCCAGAAATGTACAGAGATAAAAAGAAAAACTTGTGGTCGCTTAGAGCTGGGGAAATGAGGGATAGGGGCTGTCAGCTAAAGGGTGTGGGGTTCCTTTTACTAAAAACATTGAGCCTGGCACGGTGGCACACGCCTGTAATTCTAGCACTTTGGGAGGCCAAGGCAGGAGGATTGCTTGAGCCCAGGATTTCAAGACCAGCCTAGGCAGCATAGTGAGACCTTGTCTTTCAAAAGATTACCCGGGTGTGGTGGCATGCACCTGTAGTCCCAGCTACTCAGGAGGCCGAGGCAGAAAGATTGCCCAGGAGGTCACGGCTGTGGTGAGCCGTGATCATACCACTGCACTCCAGCCTGGGTAACAGTGAGACCCCCAACTCAAAAATAAATAAACTATTGAATTGTACACTTTAAACAGATGATTATATGGTAGGTGAATTAAATCTCAATCTAGCTGTTGAAGAAAAAGTATGCAGGTTAAAAAAGAAGCAGACAATGAGAAGACAGGGTCCATGAGCTGAGGAGAGGTCTTGGAGGACACCAGGCTTGCCGACACTGTGTCCTTGGACACTGTGACCTGGCCTCCAGAATTATAACATTCATATAAATGTATGTTGTTTAAACCACAAGGAGAATGTCTTTAATTGCAGATGAAGTCAGTGAAGTGAGCATCCATCTGTGGAAGTTAGGAAAAGAAAAGCAAAACATGCTGGGTGTGGTGGCTCACGCCTGTAATCCCAGCACTTTTGGGAGGCGGAGGCGAGAGGATTGCCTGAGTCCAGGGGTTCAAGACCAGCCTGGGCAACATGGTGAGACCTTGTCTCTACAAAAAATCAAATAATGAGCTGGGCGTGGTAGCACATACCTGGGGTTTCAGCTACTTGGAAGGCTGAGGCAGAAGGATCATCTGAGCCCTGAAGGTCAACACTGTTGGTGGCTATGAGCATGCCACTGCCCTCCAGTCTGCGCAAAAGAGTAAGACTCTGACTCAAAAAAAAAAACAAAAAAAAACCCCAAGTCAATTTGCAGGAAAAAAGGGCAGACAATCATGAAATAGCAAATAAACACGAGGGGAGGACCCCAGCTCTTAGGAAGGCAGAGGCGAGAGGACTGTCTGAGCTGGAACTACTCAGCGATACCTCATCTGTACAATAAATCAATTAGCTAGGCATGGTGACATGCACCTATAGTTCCAGCACTTTGGAAGGCAGAAATCAGAGGATTGCCTGAGCCCAGGTTTCAAGACTAACTTGGGCAACTTGGTGAGGCCTTGTCTCTACAATTAATAAAAAAATTAGTCAGGTGTGGTAGTACACGCCTGTAGTTCCAGCTACCTGGAAGGCTGAGGTGGAAGGATTGCCTGAGCCCAGCAGGTCGAGGCTGCAGTGGCCATGATTGTGCCAATGCACTCCAGCCTGGGCGACAGTGAGACTCCAACTCAAAAAAAAAAAAAGAAAGAAAGAAAAAGAGGATTGATCAAGAAACCAAAAGTTGGTTCTTTGAAAAGAGGAAATCATGTCATATAAGTGTCTAAATGAATAACTACAGCATCATTCATAATACTCTCTTGTCTCCAGCATCTGAAGTGAGTGCCCTTTGCTTATTTGTTCCAACATAATTTAGGGTTGTCAGAAAGGCAGGAGGTGTTTTAGAGAGCACAGAGGAGTGGACCTGCTCAAGGGACTCTCTCTGCATCTGCTTTGATATCCAGGAAGGGCACTCAGAATGAAAACTTCTACTTGATTCCAGTTCTAGGTCTCTGACCTGCACGAATCCTGGTAAAGTCAAGCATCCATGCGAGGACGGGGAGGCAGCAATGTGAGTGGAGCCTTGGCTTTTGCGTCCCTTCTCTGACCCTCATGCTATGTGTCTGATAGTGAAAAGCCACTTCTCTACTCCCAAGTACTTTGCACGCATCTTCTAGGAACTGAGACATCTTAGGCATTCACCCTGAGATGCTGCCATTCAGGAAATCTAACACTAGTAAAATGTTATTATCTAACACACGATCCAGTCGTCTCTAGAATGTGCTTGATAACACTTGTTTTCCCAATCCAGGATCCTCCGTCGGGTATAGACATGTCTGTCTAGCCAGCTTTGGCATCCGGTGTTGACCATTTTACTGCTTGATGAGATCCCTGTTTCTAGGTCTATAGAACTTTCTTTTTCAAATTCAGTTGTCTGAGCCAGTCAGACAGGGCAGTCCAACCTAGGGCCTACTGCTTATTGCAGCTGTGCCCTTGCAGGTCACCCCATTGCCCAGCATTTTGCCCCTGGGAAGGCAGTGCTGCTGATGGGTTAGCCTTTGTCTATGCTAAATTTTTTTTTTTGAGTCAGAGTCTCACTCTGTCGCCCAGGCTGGAGTGCAGTGGCCATTATGCCACAGCCGCTGCAGCCTCCACCTGCTGGGCTCAGGCGATCCTTCCACCTCAGCCTTCCAAGTAACTGGAACCACAGGCGTGCACCACCATGTCTGGCTAATATTATGATTTATTGTAGAGATGAGATCTCACCAAGTTGTCCATGCTGGTCTTGAACCCCTGGGCTCAGGCAATCCTCTTGCCTCAGCCTCCTGAAGTGCTGGGATTACAGGCGTGAGCCATTGTGTCCAGCCTGCCTATACTAAATTAACTGGGACAGGCAGGGCTGAGTTCCCAGCTGAGTGGGATCCACTGTGTCGGCTTCTTGCTAAGCTGAGTGTCGGGTGAGAATGGCTGGAAAAGTGCTCCCTGTGGACTGTGTCTGCAGCTATTTTAAGGGTGGACTGAGGACTGCGGTTGTCCTTGGAGTCTGGTTGTCAGGAGAACATTTTCCTGCAGATTGTTACAGGAGCACGTGACAGATGGCTCACTCCAGGGTGACTGTGACCCTGTGCCTGGGTCGCCGATGTCGTGGGGTAGATGGGATGCCCCCAGGGAGGCCCGTGTGCTGGCTGTTTAGTCCCGCAGCAGTGGCATCCTGATTCCAGAGGCTTCTGCCCCGCTGTGCGGTGTATATTTTTGGAAGTCTCCTGCAGGCCCGCCCTCCCAGTTCCTGTGTCCTTTACTCTGTCAGCTGTGGGCCGACAGCCGCCTCCATGCGCTGGCAGAGAGGACTGCTTGCTCCGCCTCTTGGATCCTGATTTTCTGCAGCACGTTCAGACGCTGAGCAGGGAACCTTGCTCCCGTGCTGCCTGCCTGGCAGTGTGAACTTAGAGACATCGTGCGAACTCTGGGGTGTGAGTGGCTGTCACAGCTGCCCTGCCTTCCGCACGGCTCACTCACCACTCGCTTACTCTGAAGTGTTATTCAAGGCTGGGTGTGGTAGCTGAAGCCTGTAATCCCAGTACTTTTGAAGGCTGAGCCCAGGGGTTCGAGACAAGCCTGGGCAACTTGGTGAGCTCTCGTCTCTACAATAACTCAAAAAATTAGCCGAGTGTGATGGCGCACACCTGTGGTTCCAGCTACTGGGAAGTCTGAGGCAGAAGGATCGCCCGAGTCCCCCAGGTTGAGGCTGCAGTGACTGTGAGCGTGCCACTGCCCTCCAGCCTGGGTGACTCAAAAAACAAACAAAAAACAGTGTTATTCAACACTGTGTGTTAGGTAGCAGAGTACAAAGAGAAGTAAGAATTTCCCCTCAGTCTCAGGTACTTTATATATTCAGAGTATCTCACTGGAAGGGACCGTTCAGTCCAAATGTTAGTTTTTATTTGTTTTTTGGGGGGGCGGGGGGTTTAGTTGGAGTATCACTCTTTCGCCCAGTACAACCGACCTGCTGGGCTCCAGCGATGCTTCTGCCTCAGTCCTCTGAGCAGCCAGAACTACAGACGTGCGCTACCACACCCATCTATTTTTTATTTTATTGTAGAGAAGAGGTCTCGCCAAGTTGCCCAGGCTGGTCTCAAACCCACGGGCTCAGGCAATCCACTTGCCTCAGCCTCCCAAAGTGCTGGGATTATAGACTGAGCCACCAAGCTGGCCTACTTGTTTTTTTTGAGTTGGGGTCTCACTCTGTCACTCAGGGTGGAGTGCAATGGCATAATCACAGCTCACCACAGCCTCGACCTCCTGGGCTCAGGCAATTCTCCCGCCTCAGTCTTCTGAGTAGCTGGGACTACAGGTGTGTGCCACCATGCCCAACTAATTTTTTGAATTCTGTAGAGACGAGGTCTTGCTATGTTGCCAGGCTCTTCTGAAATTCCTGGGTTCAAACAATCCTCTAGCCTTGGCCTTCCAAGTGCTGGGATTACAGGCATGAGTCACCACGCCCGGGCCAAATTTTAGTTTTAGGACAAGGAAACAAAAGAACAAAGAAGTACAATAACTTCCCAGATGTCTAACCTGGTCAGGATTGGAACCCAGACTGCTGCTTTCCTAGCCCAAAGATATTTCTCCTGAATCATGTTCCTTGGGCTGACCTGTAATACCCCTTGTTAGCTTCGAGCTGCTCTAGTGTCTAGACTGGGGAGGCCCAGGCTGCTCAAATGTAAAAAAAAAGCAAAACAAAAACAAAACAAAAAAACCAAGAAACTTTTTTTTTTGAGTTGGAGTCTCTGTCACCCAGGTTGGAGTGCAGTGGCTCTCGGCTCTTGCTCACGGCCACCCCAGCGTCAACCTGCTGGGCTCTGACAATCCTTCCGCCTTTGCCTTCCAAGTAGCCAGAACTACAGGTGCGTGATACCATGCCGGGTTAATTTTTGATTTATTGTAGAGACAAGGTCTTGCTAAGTTGCCCGGGCTGGTCTCGAACCCTCAGGCTCAGGCAATGCACTCACCTTGGCCTCCCAAAGTGCTGGGATTACAGGCTGAGCCACTAAGCCTGGCCTGCAAGAAACTTTCTTAACAAAATAACTGCAAACTACTTTTAACCACAAAATACCTGCTTATTGTAAACAATTCCTACAGTTCACAAGTATAAAAATTTAAAAGTTTGAGATCTTTCCTGCCTACCCCCCCAGTTCTCCCTAAGAGTATCTAATTGCTATCAGTAAAGTGTATCCCTCTTGACTTTTATTTATGCATGTCCAAAATGTACACATTTTTTAAAAGTTTGTAGCACTGTATAGCTTTTCAACATATAGTCACTTTATGACTTTTAAGGTGATCTCCAACTCAAAGTACTTTTTAAAGATCAAAAACTGATGAGGCGTGGTGGCTCAAGTCTGTAATCCCAGTACTTTGGGAGGCTGAGGCGAGAGGATTGCCTGAGCTCAGGGGTTTGAGACCAGACTGGGCAACTAGGTGAGACCTTGCCTCTACAATAAATAAATAAGCTGGATGTGGTAGCATGTGCCTGTAGTTCCAGCTTCTTGGAAGACTGAGGCAGAAGGATTGCCTGAACCCAGCAGGTTGAGGCTGCAGTAGCTGTGAGTATGCCACTGCACTCCAGCCTGGGTGACAGAGTGAGACTCCAACACAAGCATACACACAAAAGTTTAAATAAGCCAGGCGTTCCAGTAGTCTGGGACTACGTGCTTATAGTCCTAGTACTCAGGAGGCTGAGGCAGAAGGATCACTTGAGCCCAGAAATTTGAGGCTGCAGTGAGTTATGACTGTGCTACTGCATTCACATCTGACAGAGCAAGACCTTGTCTCAAAAATAAATACATAAAAAGTTTAAATAAAAGATGTTAGGAAAAAAAAAAAGCAGAAAGAACAGATAAAAACATAAAAGGCCAGAGGAGAGAGATTCGCCTGAGCACACAGGTTTGAGACAAGCCTGGGCAACTTGGCAAGACCTCATCTCTACAATAAGTCAAAAAATTAGCCGTGCGTGGTGGCACAACCCATACTTGGAAAGCTGAGGCGGAAGGATCGCCTGAGCCCAGCAGGTCGAGGCTGCCATGGCTGTGAGCATGCCACTGCACTCCAGCCTGGGTGACAGAGTGAGACTCCAACTCAAAAATAAATAAAGATAAAAAATTATCAGACACCTTCCTACCTAATTAAGGCTGTAAAATTAGTATATAGTGATTGAGAAAATATATAATAACACATAGCTAATACGCATTCAGAAATTAACACCATTTTTATATTCACTTGAGTTTATCCATCAAAACAGCATCTACAGATATGTGAAAATGGGTTATCGTATATGTTTAAGACATGGCATGTATTCTGTCTACAGGTTCTCCTGTGTGTGTATATAGATTCTGGAATCTTCTGGCCCTACCCCATCCCCGTTCCATTGCTGGGACCACTGTTCTGTCACTGCCAGGGATCATCAGCATGAGTGGTTCACACTCAGTGCTCTCTGTGGCCACCATGTCAGTTTTGAATTGCCTTTAGTTGCATATGACTGAAAACACAAACCAAAGAGGTCTATCTCTCATTTATGTAAAGTGCCAGCAGCAGGCAGTGAGAATGGAGATGGGGCCTCCGTAGTCACCAGGGTTCAGGCTCCATCCCATGCTCCCCTGAGTGCTGGTGCTGGTCTCCACCCTTGAAGTCACCATGTGGTCACATCACCTTGAACAAGGTTACTTGCAGGGGGACTGGAAAATGCAGTGTCTCGTGGGACACTGTTGCACAGAGTGAATCTCGTTAGCTAAGGAAGAACGAGAGGCAGGACTAACACATGGGTAGCTAGCAGTTTCCACCAGAGTAGAGATCCCTTTCACCTCTAGGCCTGGGCTGAATTTTCTCTCTGAGATCCCTTTCCACTCTTTGGAAAAATAAGAATCCTTTCCTTTAACTCAGATTTGCTACTACTTTTCTGTCACTTCTTGTTCTAACAAAGCTCAGTATTTTTCTCTTCCAGTTTTACAAGTCAGATTCCCTTCTGTTTGTGTATTTTATCTTTTTTTTTTTTGAGCTGGAGTCTCACTCTGTTACCCAGGCTGGAGTGCAGTGGCACTCTAACGGCCACTGCAGCCTCGACCTGCTGGGCTCAGGTGATCCTTCCGTCTCAGCCTTCCAAGGAGCTGGAAACACAGGCTTGTGCCACCATGCCTGGCTAAGTTTTTGATATATTGTAGAGACGAGGTCTTGCTATGTTGCCCAGGTTGGTCTCGAACCCCTGAGCTCAGGCAATCCTCTTGCCTCCGCCTCCCAAAGTGCTGGGATTGCAGGTGTGAGCCACTGCGCCTGCCTCGTTTGTTTATATTATTTATTTTAATTAATTAATTTATTTATTTAGATATATCTGTAATTTTATTACAAACCATTCTTTAGGTATTAGTTGGTTCCAGTGACACCAAGATACCACGAGTGTAGTGAAGCAGCTTGGATGTAGGAACTGGACTCCCTGCTTACCCAACCAAACTTCAGTTACCTCATATCCAGGACACCAGTGACCTGTGATCTTTACTGCTGCAAATCTCGATGCACGTACCATCTGGTAGGAGTGGGTTCTAAGGGATTAGAGTAAATGTTGATAAAACTACAAAATTTCCTTTCTGGGACTTTCTTCCCCTCCTCTCTGTGTATTTATTTTTTGAGGTGGAGCTGCCATGCCTGCCCCTGAGCTTACTTGCTTGCTGGGATCTTGGTATCTTGAGCTCTGTTTGCGTTATACAGAATTTCAGATTTTTTTCTCCCAGAACTTTACAACCATCAAAAAGATTCCCTAGGCTGGACATGGTGGCTCACATCTGTCATCCCAGCTCTTGGTGAGTTTGAGGTGGAGTCGAGAGGATTGCCTGAGCTCAAAAGTCTCTACAATAAATAAAAAAAATAGCTAGGTGTGGTGGCACACGCCTGTGGTTCCAGCTACTTGGAAGGCTGAGGTGGAAGGATCATCTGAGCCCAGCAGTTTGAGGCTGCGGTGGCTGTGAGTGTGCCACTGAACTCCAGCCTGGGGCGACAGAGTGAAACTCCAACTTGAAAAAAAAAAAAAGAATCCTTAAGCTGAGTGTGATGGCTCATGTCCATTATCCCAGCACTTTGGGAGGCTGAGGAGGAAGGATTGCCTGAGGCTAGGAGTTTGAGACCAACCTGGAGAACATAGTGAGACCTTGTCTCTACAAAAAAAAGTTTTTGCTTTTGAGTTGAAGTCTCACTCTGTTGCCCAGACTGGAGTGCAGTGGCATGCTCCCAGCCACCGCAGCCTCAACCTGCTGGGCTCCGGCGATCCTTCCGCCTTAGCCTTCCAAGTAGCTGGAACTACAAGCGTGTACTACAATGCCCAGCTAATTTTTTGATTTATTGTAGAGAGGAGGTCTCGCCAAGTTGCCCAGGCGGGTCTCGAACCC
>CAUYQG010008938.1:0-20300 GCA_963574415.1 Tarsius wallacei
GATGGTCATCTAATTGTAAATGAAACTCTTTGGCTTCAAGTTCTTGCTGATTTAGGATAGGATTACACCAGTGATGGGGCTTTAAAAAACGGTACTCCCTAGAAGCTTGTCTAAAGGGAGAGGACTGAAACTCGATGGGATTTCATTAAGCAGTCAGCAATTCTTAACCAAGAGTGCACACTGGAATATCCTGAGGATTTTTTTTTTTTGAGTTGGAGTCTCACTCTGCCACCCAGGCTGGAGTGCAGTGGCACACTCACAGTCACCCCGGCGTCGACCTGCTGGGACCGGTGATCCTTCCGCCTCAGCCTTCTGAGTAGCTGAAACTACAAGTGCAGGCTACCACGCCTGGCTAATTTATTTATTTATTTATTGTAGAGACAAGTTCTCACCAAGTTGCCTAGGCTGGTCTCGAACCTGTAGGCTCAGGCAATCCACTCACCTCGGCCTCCCAAAGTGCTGGGATTACAGGCTGAGCCACCGAGCCCGGCCCCTGAGGGTGTTTTAAAAAGTGCACTTGCCTAACTAAACTCATTCACCACCCTGCTTCCCAGTCTTAGGTACTATATCTGAGATGAAGTTCAAGCAAGCGAATTTTTAAAAAAATCCCTTAGAATGATGTGTGCTGCTGATTCAGTTTTCAAGTTTGTTAAAAAGTAAATAATTTCTCTTTGAGGTTTTTCTTTTAAAAAATAAGTGTTAAGATTAAAAACTTAACATTAAGTAATTAAATTGCTTAATCACAGCTGGTCATACAAGTTTAACACGTATTCAATACAATTTAGGAGAAAAATTAAAGAAATTAAATGAGCCAGGCTTGGTGGCTCAGCCTGTAATCCCAGCACTTTGGGAGGCTGAAGAGAGTGGATTGCCTGAGCCTGCAGGTTTGAGACCCGCGCGGGCAACTTGGTGCGATCTCGTCTCTACAATAAATCAGAAATTAGCCGGGCGTGGAAGCATGCACCTGTAGTTCCAGCTACTTGGAAGGATCGCTGGAGCCCAGCAGGTCGAGGCTGCAATGGCCAGGAGCGTGCCACTGCACTCCAGTCTGGGCGACAGAGTGAGACTCCAACTAAAAAAAAAAAAAAAAAAAAAAGAAATTAAATGATTATTTTAGAACCATCTGTTTTAGGGTTGAAGAGGGGATTTCCTCTAATCTTCATTTCAGAAATAAAGTCCATAGGACCATAGAACTGAACTGAAATGATTTGTTCAAGGTTGTACAATGAGATAGTGAGAAAATTGCTTATTTAAGACATTTTCTCCTGACCTTAAGTGAAGGTGAGAAGTGAAAACGAACTGTAAAGGGCAAACTGATTACTAGTAGTCCAGAGAGGCTTTCTTTGGCCCATGGGAAAGCAGATAAAAGGCTGGTACAAGGACAACATCCGGGCCATAAGCATCACACTGCGGTTGCCTAGAGCTGTAAGTTGAGGGATCCTGGATCTCCAGCATCCTCATGGAATTTCATTACTAGTCACAGCCTGACATACAAGCTTTGTTTATTCGAGAGAAATAAATTTCTATCTTGTTTAAACAAGCCAATCTTGTTTGGAGTTTTATGTTGTATACAAGAAAACCAAATCCTCGCTAATGCAAGAATTTGCTCATTATCATTTTATCAGTAAAGCTTTCTCTGACACTATACAATAAGCAGCAAAATCCTACCTTGTGCACTGCTTCCCATTTGCCTGACCTTTTTTCATGGATCTCTGATGCCCCTTGTACCCTTGGACACATTGTATTTTTACTTGTGCTTATTTGCTGTCTTTTCCCACCAACCAGACATAAGTCTCATGAGGGCAGGAATTTTGGTTTCCTGTTGCAAACATGGCAGGATGGAGACAGGCCGGAGGAAAGGCATACCCACCCTTCAAAAAAAAGTACAATTGCTTACTTTTATTGGTTAGAATTTAGTTACATGGTCACACCTCGCTGGCAGGGAAGTCAGGAAAAGTAGTTTTATAGCTACATAGTGATGTGAAATGATCTTTCATTGTAAAAGAATCCTGACTGCTATACTGAGAAAAGACCGTAGAAGGGCCAGAGTGGATTCAAGGAGACCAGCTAGGAAGTAAGGAAGAAGCTGGTGGCTTCGATCAGAAGGATGGTGAGAAGAGATGAGATTCTGGATACATTTTAAAGTTGGGGTCCACAGGATTTGCTGATGGATTGGACAGGAGACGTGGAATAGGGAGGAGTCAAGGATGACTACAAATTTGGCACGAGTATTGGAAAGATGGAACTGCCATGAGCGAGTTGAGAAAGACAGCAAGAGGTGCAGATTTTGGTGGGGACATTAAGAGTGTGGCTTTGGACCTACTAAGGTTGAGATGCCTATAAGATAGCTGGGTGGAGATGTCAGATAGGAATCAGAGTTAAGAGGATTGAACTAAATATATACTTTTAGGAGTCATCCATGTGGAGACAGTATTTTAAAATCAAATAATTAAAAGAGATCATTTAGGGAGTGAATTCAGATAGAGAAGGGAAGAGAACTAAGAAGTGATCCCCAGAGCACTTCAAGGCTCAGAAGGTAGAGTGAGAAGACTCAGGGAGACTGAAGAGTGGAGCGAGGTAGTCAGAAAACCAAGACCGTATCCTAAAAGGCAAGGGAAAAGTGTTACATAAGGAAGTAATAAATACAGTTACCGTATGACCCAGCAATTCCAAGTCATGTCCACGTAAAGACTTGTGCATGAATGTTCACAGCAGAATTATTCATAATAGCTAAAAACTAGAAACAACCTAAGTGTGCATCAACTGATAAGCAAAATGTGGTATATCTATCTATATAATGGAAATTTTTCAGTCATAATAAGGACTGAAGTACTGATCCACAGATAAATCCTTGAAAACAGTATGCTATCTGAAAGAAGGTAGAAACAAAAGGACACATAGTAGATGGTTCCATTTGTATTAAATGTCAAGAGCACACAAATCTGTAGAGACAAGATTTGTGTGCTGCTAGGGAATGGGGCATGGGGTTTCTCTTGGGGATAACAAATGTTCTGAAATTAGGTAGTGATTTACTAAACACCACTGAATTGTAACTTTAAAAAGGGTGAATTTTACAGTATGCGAATTATATCTCAATAAAGTTGTTATTTTCAAAAAGGAGAGATCAAAAGTGTAAATGCTGCTGACGGTGACTACGATGAAATCTGAAGTCTGACCACTGAATTTGGCAGTGTGCTGTTTCATGTTGCAGTGGGGTTCATCCTGCAGTGGGTAGTGATTAGAATGGGTTCTAGAGAGAAGAGAGAAGAGGAAGTGAAAACAGTAAGCTTATATAATTCTTTTGGACCAGTTTTGTTGTGAAGAAGATCAGAGGAACGGGTGATTGCTGATGGGGGCTGTGGAGTCAAAGCAGGATTTTTTAAAGATGGAAAACATCACAGCATATTCTATGCGAATGGAATGATTCAGTAGATGAGTATAAAACTGACTGAGGAGAAGGAGGAGAAAGGAGAGAAGTGGGGAGGAGAGTTCTTGGGTGGGTCAGAGGGCACAGGATTGGGTACATAGGGGAGGGGCCGGTTCTAGTCAGGAGCACAGCACGTGTATCCTCGTCGTGTAACCCGAGGGAAGGAGGAACGCTCTGGGCACAGAAGCAGGTGGTGAACAGATGTGAGATCGGGAGTGGTGGATGCTTTTGCGATGCCCTCAGTGACACAGAAAGGAAGGTCATCATCTGAACATGAAGGGGTGAAGGAGGGGACGTTGGAGTGAAGGCCCAAGGACATGGTATGGAAGAGTTGCTTACAAGAGAGGAACCATGAAGGGCTTCAGGAAAGCAGGAGGACTGCAGGCAGCATTGGGACCCTCTTGAGGTTGACAGTCTTGTATTTAGGGCAAGACCTCAGCTTTAGTTGCCCAAGGTGGGCAAAGAGTGGGGAGAGTGTTGGTTTTAGAGGGGGTTGGGATTTTAAGTAGCAGATACTATTAGCTTCTTCATTCTTGTGTAATTGCTTCTTTACATGTGTTGTCCTTATCAGAGCAAGTGATCCCCATGTGTCTTTCTCACTTTTCACATCTCCTGCCTGTAAGTCTTTGACATATAAGAGGTGATTAATGAATGTTCAGTATAATATTTTCCTTACAAAAACAAATTTATTAATTCCTTTGCTGCCCTAAACATACAGCTGACAAACCAGTTGGATTCTTCTACTTATAAATTATGTATTATAAATCTATAATCAGTTGTTCCTACAGCTTTCTTGATATTTAAGTGGGACAAAATAATATGTTCAAAAAGTAACAAAAAATAATTTAAAAAGTAATTACCCTTTCTGAACACTAATTAAACAAGTACATCAAAGCACTAATCAAACGTGAGAACATTTCGATAATGTCATTCATGTGTTCTAAAAAATATTATTCTTCTCAGCATAAATACGAGGGTGGGGGAATAAGGCAGCCTAGGATTCTCCAAAAAATGAAAGAGAACACCTTAGGGAAAGATAAGAATGCTCAGGATTCTGTGCTGTGAGATTTCTTATACCGCTTAGCAATAGCTAAACTGTTTCCTTTGGAAAACTTCTAGAAATCATCCTTTCATCTATGATGGCAATAGTAACTACCACAGTTATCTGGTGATCTGTTTGCATTTCTATGATCAATCCATAAATGAAGGTACATTGGTTGGGGGAAGAGAAGAGACATCTTCTACCTTTCCTCAATAGTAGTGAAGGGATATTGATTTCAAACTTTTTCTGAAGGTGCCGTTTTGGGGAACAGGATAGCATTTTTTGTATCAGGATGTATTTGTCAATGTGTGTTGTGAGCATGACCGCCAGAAAATGATTAAAGGGATAAAACAAATGCTATTGATTCATAATCAAAGCTTTCTTTTCATGTAGGCCTTACTATAAACAAGGAAAGCTGATGGAATGTTTTGCACTTCTTTTGCCAAGCTCTGAAACTAATGAATGCCATTCTCAAAGCCAACCAGAAATTGGAGGCCAGGAGTCAGTGAGGTCTTGTTGTAACAAAGCCTTGAGGCACTACCAGTTATCTGATTTCATAAAATGCACATTCTCAATGAATTAAGAGCCATTTCCATTGTCATAAATATAAATGAACACCTTACTTTACAACACATTCATTTATAGGGAAGAAACTGGCTTTGAACTTTCTTTTTTCCTGTTGCCAGTTGCATGATTAGGAGCAACTTAACTTCCCTGAGGTTCAATTGCCTTATCTATATAATTAAGAACCTAGACCTCATAAGTTGTTATAAAAATTAAATGAGCTAACTCATGTATAGTTAGTGCCTGGAATAGATTGGGCATATAATGACAGATGTGAGACGCGATGTGAGAGCTATTAATTTTCACGATTAATAAAAATAATAAAGGACTTTAGAACTTGGGAAGACATGTCATTATTACCAAACTATCCTAGTCATTTAATCTTAAATAGCATTCTTCAAATTTGACAGCAATTCAACTCAATAGACATCTAACAAATGACTATGATATGTTGATGCTTGGGCGAGGCCCTGGCATCATTAATGATGCTGGCCGTAGTCTTAAAAAAATGGATGATCTGCTGGGCTCGGTGGCTCAGCCTGTAATCCCGCGCCTTGGGAGGCTGAGGTGAGTGAATTGCCTGAGCCCGCGGGTTCGAGACCCGCCTGGGCAACTTGACGAGACCTCATCTCTACAATAAATCAAAAAGCTAGCCAGGCATGGTAGCGCGTGCCTGTAGTTCCAGCTACTTGGAAGGCCGAGGCAGAAGGATCACCGGAGCCCAGCAGGTCGAGGCTGCGGTGGCCGGGAGTGGCCACTGCACTCCAGTCTGGGCAACGGAGTGAGACTCCAACTCAAAAAAAAAAAAAAAAAAAAGGATGATCTAGCAGGAAAACAGACACATGGACTTTTACCTTTAGTAATAATCATAATAGCAATAATAGATAACTGTTGAGCACCTAGTGTATGGTAGGAATAATTTTTAGATACCATATTGTGTATATATTTTCTCATTTTCAATTTAAGAAGCCCTATGAAATAGGTACTATTATTTCCATTTTATAGATGGAAGAACAGAGATACCGAAAAAATTTTAGAACCTTGCCTAAGGTCACCCAGATAGTAAGAGATGAAACTAGGATTTGAGTTGTGGCAATTTGATTCCAGAGACAGCAATCTTACCCTGCTATGCCACACTGTTGCTTGTATCTTTAAAAAACATTCAATAGCAACAGATATTTACAGAACACATACCACCTGTGAGGCACTAAGGCTGTAAGGAAGAATAAATCAGACCTGATGTCTACACTCTGGAGCTTGTAGTTTAGTGGGGAAGATAAATATTAATCATATAATTATATGAATATATAGATATGGGCTATGATAAAGGTTAGGACAGATTATCGATGTTAAGTAATGAATGTATGATGTATGCAATGTTATTTGAGAATACGCACAAGACACCCAATTAATTCTGCCTTAGGCAGATAGAGGTGAGGATGGAAGGCTTTCAGATAATGGGAACAGAGGGACAAACGTATAAAAGAAGAAACCTGCAATGACTGAGCATGGAAGGGAATGGAGAGATGGTCACTCTCCTCCGGGTGAGACTGGAGGGCTGGGCTGGAGTCAGACTGTTAAAGACAATGTACACCATGCTAAAGGGTTCAACCTTTATTCAGTATCCAATGGGAACAAAGCATTTTATAACAGTTCTTCTGGCCATAACATGGAGGAAAGACTCAGATCATTTTTTAAATTGAGATTCCCCAAAACACTAATCTTCATTGATAAAATACCAAGGGTGCCAAAAATATGCATACACAGTTTAAGAGACGTTATCTATGTATTACTTTTCAAAGATGAATTGAATTTTGGTAGCAATATGTAGTATGATGTTTGCTTAAAAGATGGCATTAATCAAATGAATGCTAGCATTACCATGCGATAGGCAGGACAGTCAAAGAAAATGGTGTCCTTAGAGGCGCCCAAGACCATTTTGAAGTGGTATTTGAAATTCAAGAATGTTGTGGAAGTACAACCACAATGGAGGCGTGAATATGCAACAGAACCTCTCTGACGACGCCTAACAATTGCAAAACACATGGTCCTGTGTGTGATGTGCACAAGGGAAGATCCAGGTGGACTCACACAGCAACAAGTCCTGCAGTAGTTCACCGTCATCAGAAATGTCTGGATGCTGATAGTAACCACTTTGAGCACCTCTTGTAATTGCAGAAGTCAAATGTGGCTTGTATTTTTCTTTTATATATTATCATTATATATTGAGTATTACAATCTTAAAATGCATGTACTTTTTTTGGCACCCTCTGTATAATGCCCCAGATTCCATACATACGTTTTTCATCTTCTAATTCTGATGCTCATTAAATAGAGCTTATGTAATGGGCAATTACTAGCTGCTACCCCAAGGCTCATATCCCTCCTTCTTCTGTCCCAATGCTCCTAATTAGTGTACAAATATCATGTATCAATTATATATATAAATAAAAATAAATAACAATAAAATTTAAGAAGAGGTTTAGGTAGATCCAAGAGTTGCTAGGCTAGTTAGCAGTCTTTATCATTCTATGCAAATAATGTGGTCAAGAAGAGAGAACTGTGACTAGGACATGATGGAAAAAAAAAAACTATGTTCTTATTTCCTTTTGATTGTTTTCCTTCACTTAGTCAAAGAAAAGATGGGTGTGACATAATAAGAAATATGTATTTGGTCTTCGTCGCTGGTTTCTGACATAAGATCTTTAAAGATCCTTGCACACTCCAGATTGCTGAGTGTCTTTTTGCATTCTAATGAGATGACTTGTGGTTGTAAACCTCAAGAGAGTTTTTTGGGGGGGCGTTGCTGGTTGCCAGGGCAACTAACCATGTGACTAGAGGGTAGATAGTAGAGACTTTCAGCCTCCAAGCAGGGGAAAGGGATTAGAAATGAGTCTAATCACCAATGGCCAGTGATTCAATCAACCATACCTACCTAATGGAGCCTCCATGCAAAGCCCAAATTATGAGGTTTGGCAAGCTGCTGGGCTGGTGAACACATGGGGGTGCTGGGAAGCTCTGTGCCCCTCCCCCATAACTTGTCCTATGCATTTCTTGCATTTGGCTGTTCCTAAGTTGTATCTTTTATAATAAGCTGGTGAACATAAGTAAAGTGCTTTTCTAAATTCTGTGAGCCATTCTAGTGAATTACCAAACCTGAGGTTGGGGCTATGGAACCCCTGTAACCAGTCTGTCTGAAGTCCAAGTCACAACATGGAACTTAGAGTTGGCATCTGAAGTTGAAGGCAGTTGTGTGGGATTGGGGCCTTAACTTGTGGTGTCTGTGCTAACCCTAGGCAGTGAGTGCCAGAATTCAGCTAAACTGCAGGGCATCTAGTTGGTGCCTGCAGAGAACTGGAGAATCACTTGGCATGCAAAACCCGCACATGTGGTGTCAGAAGTGTTGAGAGGATGTAGAAAGAAAAAGTTTTGTTTTCCTTTTTTTTTTTCTTTTAAAGGGACAAAGGGATGTGAGTTCTCTGGTAACAAGTTGAGTAAATAAAGGTCTGGTTAGAGTCTTCAGGGAAAGTATCCAATACTATAAGAAAGGAATTGGCAGCAGTGGGAAACTGCCAGGGAAGGGTGGGGACAGGATTGGCAGTAGTGGGAAACTGCCATAGGAAGGGAAGGTACACCTCATCAACAAGGGTACCTGCATAAGAACCGAACCGTTCATTGTACCCCCACTAATTAAAACAAATTTTTTTTTAATTTAAAAAAGGATTTTAACATGAAGCAGAGAACCAACGATTTCAAATACAAATTTTCACGATGTTCTCAGATTCCAAGCTGTAAATTTGAAAAAGATCCTCAAATAGGGTTGGTTGTCTTTAAGATCAAGAAGTAAACAAAAACTTGTAACACATCGAGTTAATAGAAGTAGAGAGGAAGAATAAGTCACTCATCGTTCAACAAATTGTCTATGCCAGGCAGTACATCAGACTCTAGATATACAAGGATAACACCTTACAGCCTTGTTCTGAAAGAACCTGTACTGTATTCTTTTGAAAGGTAGACAGAGAAATGTCAAAGGAGTTCTACATTGATGTGGGACAAATGGGAGGAATCATTTTCAATCAGGGAGAAGTATGCCAGGAGAGATTTCAAAGAGTCACTTACAAGATCAGTGTTTGAGGGGCAGATGTGGATGTTGGTGGAGGTTCAAATAAATTTCTTTAATCCTTTCTCTAAGTTGTATCTTTCTTTCAGAGTTAAGAAATCAAGATAATTGTTAGCATTTCATTGTACTTACGATATTTTGACAAGGAGTTATTCTACGTTTATGTGCTAACTTTGATTTCCTTTATAAAGAGCATGTGCTATGTTTTTTCTCTTTAAAAAATACAACAAATAAAATGTTCCTTTCTCTGTCATTCATAATTGTAAGGAATCAAACTGAAAGAAGGTAACTACCATAACTCCAGGCATAAAACTCCCAAATATCTCTAGCTATTAAGTGACTGCATTACAGCACGGGGTATTTCAAAGGAATAATCAACAACTTGTGAAAAATAACAGGAAAAATTGTCACCCACAGCCACTTAAAGCTAAAATATCTGTGAAGAAATATAACTGGGTTCCTTGGGTCATATTTATCTGGATTAAACAAGTAGGTCAAAAACAAAGTAAAAGCCAAGGAAACAATGATAAAAATTACAGTAAATTTTTGAAAATATATTTTCCCTGTTCATTGTCTGTTATTATTTTCCCTGAGCTTGTGTCTCAGCAGAAGTCTTACTGAGACACAATTCCCTCTAGAAGTGACTCATTAGATAGAAAGGCAAAGGAGGAGCCAGTGTGATATTTCTTAATTATAGGAGTTGTAAGAGGAGCACTGGTCTGTGAGGCATAATTACAAGAAAAATATTAAACAATGGGGAATATGATTTAGAAGTAAAATAATAACTTCATCTGCTTGCAACTGATAAATAATATATACCTTATAATCATTATGTAAGTTTTTTTAAATTGTAAAGATGTGGAGTACAAGTCAGGATTAGGTACATAAGTCGTTTATGTGCAAGTGAAGTTTGGGCCCCCAGCTGGTCCTCACTCCCCCTGGTTTAGCGGTAGGCACCCTTAGTGATGTTATGTGCCCCCAGCTCCTTTCCCTGGCAGTATCCCGCTATTACTAACTCTTCTCTTGTAGTATTGTGTTAACATTAGGTAAGTTTTAAAATGATAATATAATTGCAAAAAAGGCCCAAAAGAATGAAAAAGAAAACCAAACCCACGCCATCAATCATATAAATTCTGAGTTTAAGTATCTGGTATTGGCAACAGCAAATAATGAGGCTAAGTACTAATGGTAAAAATTCAAGTATTTACATTGATCTATGGCAATTATGCTTCTACATTAGGGGCTGACAAGCTTTTTTGGGGAAGAGCTAACTAGTAAACAGCCAGCTTTCATGGGTTATGTGGGCTCTGTTGCAGCTGCTCAGCTCTGTTGCTGCAGCATGAACGCAGGTACAGACAATATGAAAACAAATGGGCATGGCTGTGTTCCAGTAATACTTTATTTACAAAATCATGCGGTGAGCTGGATCTGGCTTGTGGGCTATTTTTGCTGATCCAAATTTTACATCATTCATTTCTTTCATCTCTGTTTTTATGGTGTTCACACAATCATCAAAAGGACAACCGTACACACACAATTTTATTTGATTATTTTAAATTCTGTAACTTTTTTTTTTTGGAATCAGTGTCTCATATCACCCAGACTGGAGTGCAGTGGCATGATCACGGCTCACTGCAATTTTTAATTCCAGGGCTCAAGTGATCCTCACTCCTCAGGCTCCTAGGTAGCCGGGACTACAGGCGCATACCACCAGGCCTGGCCAATTTTGTTTTTTTGTAGAGATAAGGTCTCACTATGTTGTCGAGGCTGGTCTAGAACTCCTGGGCTCAAGTAATCCTTCAGCATATTCTTCTGTGCTGGGATTACAGATGTGAGCCACCACACCCAGCCTAAATTATGTAATTTGGACCAATTTTAAAAATATAATTGACCTTAAAAATATAATGGTAAATAGTCCAGAATGCACAAAAAAATTCTCAATCCCACTGGACATCAGGAAAGCAACATTCTACATCCCAATGATACCAATTCACATTTATCATTCGGTAAATATTAAAGGCTGACAATGGCCCATGTTTGTAGAGCAATTGGAGCTCCCATATTTTACTAAAAATACCAATTAGTAGCTAACTTTTTAGAGAGCAATATGGCAACATCTATTCTTACTGAAAATACGTAGACATCTTAATATTTCACTCCTACCTATATACCCTGATGAAATATATTAATATAAAAATGATCTTGAAGCATTTTTAATTAAAAAGTTGAACATAACCTAAATATGGATAAAGAATAAATAAAATGTGACACAGTCATACAATAGAATAGCATAGAGCAGTTAAGCAACTATAAAGTAGATTCTCATTATCTGTGGTAGTTATGTATATAAAGTTGCCTTGCAAACAGAATTAATGAACAGTGAGTCATTGCCCTAGAGGAAATACAAGGTTAGGTTCCTGTGAGCCTCTGGTCACCTTTTAGTCAACTGATCAATACATAAACTTGTTTTGGTACCTATTTCTGTTTAAAGACACCTTATTTAACACATTTGTTGATTTATAAACATTAAACTCAAAATAAACAGCACCAGAACCCGTGCCTAAACAAAGCTTACTGAATAATCCTGTCTTTCACTTATCCTCTGTAAGCACAGCTTTCTTGTGCTTAAGAAACATTAGACAGCCCTTCAGTGTATTCGTGAGGACATTTCAAACAGGACAATTTGAATAAAAAGCACAAAATGTAAAAAAAAAACATGACTAAATAGACCACAAGATGGACATCTATTTACAGTCAGAGAAAGGAATCAGGAATGTAGAGCATCACCTTATTTGATGTCAGATGGAAATACATGCTTTGAGTGACTCAAATTTTTAGCCTCTTGTGTATTTTCACAAATGACTGCAAAAGCACCAGGAGTATTGATTTTGGGGTTACAAATAAATTTGAATGAGCAGACAAATTTGCAAATATAGACTCCATGAATAATGAGGACCACTGTACGTGTATCAGCAGACATCTACATGTAGCAACAGGTATCAGCATACATCTATCTTCAGAAGTACCAAGGGGAAGGAAGCAAGTTGGAGAAGGATGTACACAGTATGATACTTTAAGTAAATTTATATATAATTTTAGGGATATGTGCATATGAAATAGAAGTATAAAAACATATAAGGGATTGCTAGATCCCAGCTTGAGGAGAAAAGCAGACCCATCACAACAGTTCATTGAAAGGAAAAGTGATAGCTCAAAGTACAACACAAAATGGAAATTTTCTTGGAAACTATAACTGCTTTTTGAATTTTCAGTGAACATAATTACACTTTATTGTATCAAAATCCACTTCTAAGTTTTCCAAACATAGAAAGTTAGATTGGTTTTCCCAAAGAGGTTAATACACCAACACTAAACTTGTTTTAAACTTTATTTTCTGATCTTGAAAAAAGAATGACCCAGAGGCAGCCTTTAATTTTTGCTAATGTCTAATCAATAAACATGCTGTTGTGCTTTATCTGCCTTGTCAAAATCTATAATGAATGTTCAATCAAAATATTTATATGCTGGTCTTAGCATATAATGCGAAGCTCTCTACATTTTCTCAAAATCCCACAAACTCCATTTTCCAGACTAAACTCATCCTCATCCTCAGCCTCAGATAAGCTCCTTTGCTATTAGTTCCCACCTTGATAAAGTCAAGAACCATCTACCCACCTGGATCTGGAGGTCTCCCTCTATGTTTCCTGGTCATTCACCAAGTCCTGGCTGTGATCTATTTACTCTCCTTCCCAACCTGTTATTTTAGTTCAGGCCCTTTCCATTTCTTATTTGGACCATCGCTTCCTAACTGATTTCCTTCTTGATCCACTCTGTTTCTCTTGCCGGGGGTGATCTGATCTCACCCTCTGATAAAAACTGCTCATTTAGCCGGGCTCGGTGGCTCAGCCTGTAATCCTGCGCCTTGGGAGGCTGAGGTGAGTGGATTGCCTGAGCCCATGGGTTCGAGACCCGCCTGGGCAAGCAAGACCTCATCTCTACAATAAATCAAAAAATTAGCCGGGCGTGGTAGCGCGCACCTGTAATTCCGGCTACTCGGAAGGCTGAGGCGGAAGGATCGCCGGAGCCCAGCAGGTCAAGGTTGCGGTGGCCGGAAGCGGCCACTGCACTCCAGTCTGGGCGACAGAGTGAGACTCCAACTAAAAAACAAAAAACAAAAAACAAAAAACAAAACTGCTCATTTGCTTTCAGTTTCCTATAATCTATAATCCAAACTCTTCAGCGTCATGTAAATGGCCCCATACTGTTTCTGCAGGTGCACTGCCTGCCACTTTCCTAGCACACCACACCCTGCAAACCAAGATGTTTGCAAGTCTATAAACATGCACGTTCTTTGCTGTACCTCTCTCCCTTTGTGCCCTTTACAACACTTAAGTTCTGCTCTGGCTGTTCAGTCCACACATAATTTCTCTATGACTTCAGTACAGGCATAGCAGGACTATCTGCCTTTTCCTTAGTTTACTTATTATTGTAGAGAGATGATTGTGATTCCTCATTTACACACCAGATAACATCTATATGCCAATGATTCTTAAGCATGTATTTTTGTCCAGACCTTTCTTCTGAGCTCCAAACCTATATCCAACCAAGGGCTGCAATTAACATCTTCATCTGGAAGATGGAGACATGAAAGCACAGAGAAGTTGTGGAGTACATAGCGGGGCCAGGGTTCAAACCATTCAACTACATGGTCTACAACTAGCTAGTGACTCACACCCATACCAGGAGCCTGAGTGTCATCTTTATTTCAAAAGTCTGCTTCTCCCCATCTCCACCATTCCAGGCTTTTGTAAATTATTGCCTGGACAATTGCAATTGCTTCCTAATTTCTTTTCTCACTTCCACTTTTGCCCTCTTCTGACTATATTCACCAAATAGAAGGGGGGATTCCCCCAAACCTGGAATTTATTTATAAATAATTGTGTATTTATTCTTACATGTTTAAACTTTGGTCACCTTCAAAGTCCTCTCCGTTTGATGCAATACCCCTATCGAGATGCTTTTTCCACTGCTCAAACCAGTTTCTGAAGTTGTCTTTGGATGTCTTTTAGTGCTTCTGTCGTTTTTTGTTTCACCAATTCCATATCGGTAAAACATTTCCCTTTGAGGACTTTTTTCATCCAGGGAAACAAAAACAAGTTAGTTGGTCACGGCGTGATCCGGTAAATAGGCAGGGTGAGGGCATGGGAGTCCTGCTATTTTTGTTCAAAAACTGTTGAACACTAAGTGCAGTGTGGGTAGGTGACTTGTAAGTCACCCATCACGAAATGGACAAATGCATTAAAAGAATCTCCAAAAAAAAATCACTGAAGCTGGACACAGTCACAACAACGCTAGCTGCTGGTACACGGATGCCAATGGGTTCCTAGAACTCTCCCCTAGTGGAAGAAGCCTGTACTACAAGGGGCCTGCCCTCCAAAAAATAATTCCAATTTTTTTTTGTTTTTGTTTTTGTTCCCCTCTCGTAGAAGCCAGATTTATATTTTCTAAACAGAAATTTAAGTATAGATGTCCTTGGTTAAAGTTTATCAATGATTTTTCATTTCATTTTAGAGAAACTCCCAAATTCTTAGTAGCCTTCTCCAGCCTATGTGGAGGTTCTCTCTGCTTCTCTCACTGAACTGCAGCCTCCTGCAGTGGCCTCTGTTCAGTGATACACCCCAGGGCCTTCTCACATGCTGCTACAGGATTTGAAATGCTTACACCTCCATTTCTCACCCACTCTCTTCAGCTTTGGTGTCAAAAGAGGTTACTTCCTTCCAGAGGCCTTCCCTGACGTATCAGCTTAAATCAGGTGTACTTGTTAAGTATTTCCAGTGGACTTTATTTTCCTTCCAAGAAATTTACACAATTTGTAACTAAACATTCGAGCTTAGTCCATATGCCTCACTAGTCTGAAGACCCCATGTATCAACTTAAATATCACAATACTTAGCTTCTAGATCAATGCCTGGCATATGACATATAATCAAGTATCTTGAAAAAATAAGTTAACACCGGTTAAATGCCTGGTAAGACAAGAAGAAGAAATCATCAAAACAGACATGACTCAGCATGAAATGACCAAAAGGACTCACATCAGAAGGTGAATGAATCAGAACATGCAAGCAAAATTACCATGCGCCCGGATGAACTAGTACCAGTAGCAATAATGTGTATAATTTATGAGATTTACATTCTCTCTAATTATGTCAACTTTCAAAATCCAAGATTAATTCTCAACTGAGACTTTCAAAATTTAACTTATGTTTCTATCCTGAGCCTTTGCTCTAAAGCAAATTATTTCTCTATGCTTCCTTTTTCCTTAAAGACATTTAAAATTTCTGTTGTAAAAATGAACAGCAATGAATACAATTTAAACTTAGAAAGAAAATAGTTTGTAAAAAGTACAGTATCTGGGCATGGTGGTTGCAATCCCAGCACTTTGGGAGGCTGAGGCGAGAGGACTGCCTGAGCCCAAGAGTTCGAGACCAGCCTGGGCAACACAGTGAGATACAAAAACAATAAAAAAAATTAACTAGGCATGGTGATGTGTACCTCTACAGTCCCAGCTATTTTGGAGGCTGAGAAGGGAGGATTGCTTGAGGTCAGGAGTCTGAGGCCGTGGTGAGTCATGATTATGCCTCTACACTCCAGTCTGGGTGACAGAGGGAGACCCCCTGACTGGGAAAAAAAAAAAAAAAAGTACAGTATCACCACTCTGTAATATCAGTGAAAGGGAGGGAATAAAAAACCAACTCTGCCCAGTGTCTAACCAACATAATAAAAAACAATGTAAGCCAGAATTTTTCTTATTGGTTGTTCTGTTCTAAAATCTATTCAATAGACCGTACCCGAATTAGCGTTCTTAATATACATCTTACTCTCAGGGCATGTCACTTCTTTATTCAAAAACTTGCACTGCCAAAATTTTATTCTATAATTAATTCACACAGCTACTTAAGCAAAAACACTACGATTGCAATTGAGAGTTACATGGGAAAAGCACACTGAATTGACAGATACGTCACAAAACAGGAAATACAAATAGTAAGCCCATATACAGAAATACAAGGAAGGCCATCAGCAATAAGTAAAGTAATAAATTCAGAACGGGGTATTCGTTTTAGCCCTTTTGCTCATAAACAAAGGTTAAAAACAAAACAAAACAAAAACCAACCAAAAAAACCCAACCAACCAAACAAAAAAACCAAAAACACCCAATACTGAAGAAAATGTGTTCAACAGACTCTCATTTTTTCTACTGACTGTGGAAATTCTTGTGACTCTTTAGCAAAAATTTAATTTGGCATTAGGTTTTACAAGCCATAAAAATGTTTATACTCCTTGAACTAGTAAATTCACTTTTAGCAATCTGACCTGAGAAAATAATTCCAAGGAATAAATCATATGCTAAAAAATGCTTAACCAAACAATATTTATAATATTGAATATTATTATGCCACTGAACATATCTGAAATAGAACAATATGAGAACGAACATCATTGGTGTTATAAAGTCTGAACTCACATAGGAAATGCTTATGGTAATATATTAATGGAAACAAAGCAGAAAATAAAATGCTTGTAACATATGAACATATCTTTCTAAAATATATTCACGAACATGTAGGAAAAGAGCCAAAATATTACATACCAAAATGTTAATAGTGATTATATTAATAGAGGTAGAGAAAGGGAAGATGGCCTTTTGTTTCTTTCCTCGACTGTCTGTGTTTTATTTTTGTTTCTTTTGCAAAGTTATTTGACTTTTATAATGAAGAAAGATTAACCAAAAAATCTTCAGTGGTTCATAATATTTAAATTTATGAATGCCAATCTCCTATTCAAAGTCCTCAGTCTACCTCCTCCACTTTCCTCTCTAATCTTATGCCTCTCACCCCTTATACAGTACACAGTCCTTAACAATTCCCCTCACAGTAGGACCAATGGTAGTGCTCATTTGAATTTATCAAGTTAGATGAACAAATCCTTTCTCTTTCTGAACATTTTCTGGCTCATTCTGTCCTGGGGAGGATTTATTTTAATTAAAGACATTTGGTACTTTCCTGAGATTCTATTTCCATAAAAAGATTGTTTACAAAAGTAGCAGTCTATTTAATTTGGAAATAGAAATTAGATAAAGTCAATAGGGGCACTATACCAGTAATGTATTTTTCTCTTGTAGACATAAGTTAATGAACTTTTCTTTATTTTCAACTTATGTGTTAAAATAGAAAGTATAGTTATTTCCATAAATCAATTTAAAGGAGTCAAGTTATATTCCATATCCACAACTTTGCTTGCTTATTTGAAATTCATTCCATTAACACTTGTCAAGCAAAGTAAACGTGAACATTCTCAATACTGGTTTTCAATATAATTACTGGGTACAGCGAATGATTTAAGACTGTAAGAACTAAGGCTGCATCCCGTCCTGGGTGGCAGAATGAGACCCTGACTAAAAAAAAATGTTTTAAAGAATAAAAAAAGGAACTTTCACTAAGCCCTACATGCTCATCAAGACCCAGGCAGTACACCAATAATCAGTTAAATATATTATCTCACAATAACTCTGCAAAGCAGGTAGCTTAACATGGTATAGCATAAAGGATTATAGAAATAGGAAGTAGTATGTCTGAAATATGTCTGACATTTATTACCTATACAGCCTCGGGAAAGTTAATTAGCCTCTCTAAGCCTCTGTTTGCTTACCTATAAAGAAAAGAAGGAAAATGTGGTAGAATGTTATTGCTGTTTACCAAATATTGGTAAAGTCGTCCTTCCTTCCAGTTGTAGCCTAGAGTTCACATTTGCTGCCTCATTGTGGGGCAATGTGATTAGTTCTGGTCAATGAGTTCCAAGCAGAAGGGATGAAGTTAATTCTGGGCCAGAGCGTTTAATCATCAATGCAAGACTCTATGGAACTTTCTTCTTCCTCTAGTAGAGTAAGTAGCTGGTCACACTTGTGACGAGCTATTCTGTCAGTCCAGGTCCCTGAGTGACCAGCAACAGCAGAGATCCCTTGTCAATCTAAATTGAACAGGCAGCATAAGCAAAAAAGAAAAAAATGTTGTCTTAAGATACTGGGATTATTTATTATTGAAGTATAATCAAAACTATCCAACTGATAGAGGTCATTTCTGTCCTATAGTGTTGTGGGGACTTAATGAAGCAACATGATAAGTAGTTTTCAGTGTCCAGCATAGAGTAAATAATCAAATATGTGAAATCTACCTATGTTATTATTATATATTATAATACCTCTCTTATAATTTAGAATAGTGAAATGAAATATTCCGTAACGTGCCCAAGGATACATTGCTACTGGAGGACACAGTTGCTTCTGTATGAGTCTGAAGCCAAAGAACTGTCATTCTCCAGTCACCTGATCCAGCAAAAAAATTAACAAATCTCTAATCATTATTATCCTTTTGTTCACATATGTACCCTTTTTTGTTATTGTTCTAAAACTCTCTCTCTGAGTTAAAATAATTGTTTTATTCTTCAAATTTGTTTTGTTTGCTGCTCATTTTGTCTAATACATTTTGTCACATAGCAAGGCAATCTTTATGTAAGACTTAACAAACAATCCACCCTACAATTTGGCTGCAGCCTATCTTTCAGAATTTATCTTCTAGTACTTCCTTTCATACACCTTCTACCATGCTAGTTGGTTCTATAAACTCAAAGCACAAGATGTTCATTTTCTTCTTCCAGTCTTTGCTAATACCATTCTAACTGAAATCCTTCCTTTGCCCAGTTTCCAATTCCTCTTCTTAAAATTTTGACTTAAATTCTATTTTCCCCATGAAGTCAGCTCTAATCAATTTAAGGGCACACATACTGCCTATTCCACTTACTTGACACATAATTTCATATGCTTTTATAAGATAGCTATGCACCACAGGGCGTAAAGTCTGGAAAATGAATTTCCCAGAATCTCTTGCCAGTGGGGTTCTGGTTAGTTTCTTCCAGTGAGAGGAATTCCCATAAGATTTGGAAGGCAGAGAGAAAGACAGAGCTACTTTGGATATTATAAAGGGCATGTGGACCTGACTGAATGCAAATAGATCAGAAATCAGTTTTTACATTTCTGAATGAATTTAATGCCACAACCCTTCAAACCACAACAAACCAACCAACCACCACCACTATCATGAACAAACATCAGCCCAGACTAAACAAGCCTTTGCCTTTCAAGACTTAAAACGATCCCTGAGTCACTAAACTTTCACAAACAGGAAGCAAGATGCATAATTTAAGGAAGACACTCCCTATACCCATTCACAGGGGAGTAAAGACAGCAGCCAGAGAGAAAATAGACAGTGAAGTTCCTTGCAGAAAGCAGAGTCCAGGTCTAATCAAGGAGCCTCACTATTTTTTGCACATGTGTATGTATAGGAGTGTGACTGGGTTTGTTTAGTTCTGTTATACAGTTCCATTTGTGTATGGGGGTGTGTGTGTTATGGGGGAGACAATTTGCCTTTTTATATCACAGATTCTCAGACTAAGAGCCACGTCTAGAGTACTTACGTGTTACCCAGAAATTCTGGTGCGTGAGCTGATTATAGTGATTGGTTAGTTCTTAAGATCTCCATCTTTTCACAGGGAATGAGCATGTTTTTTGCATGGCAAGAGAAATGGAGAAATTTATTTGGTAAACAAACTGAAGGGTGGGTTGTGGCAATGTTATGATCGAGTAAGCGAGAAGAAGTTATGCCAGCAAGTTGAGTCTAATTACTTATGAATTTATTAAACGCATGGGTCAAGAGTAGGCAAACGCCAGAAAAACTCTTGACAAATTGGTGCAGTTTGTGACAAGCTTTTATAGGTAAAATTTGCAGCATTGGCTATATAGCAACTTAGTGACCATAGCAACTTTTAACTAACGACTTGGCAACCAAAATGGGAACTTTGATTGTTAGGGAGCTTTGATTAATTTCATGTCAGGTAGGTATAGCCGGTGCTCAGAAAGTCCCTGGAGTTCTGCCATTAAGATATGGTTTAAGGTAGTTACATAGAGACAATGAAGAAGAATCATTATACAATGGAGTTACCTTGGTTAGGTCACTAACAGAATATAAGAACAAACTATGAAAACATCAAAGCGCAACATTTGATTTCAGTTAACAAAGCATACAGTTACA
>CAUYQG010008940.1:0-13735 GCA_963574415.1 Tarsius wallacei
GTTGAGGGGATGGTGACTCAGACACATTCAGGGAAGTGGGGTGGAAAGGAAAGCCAGAACCCAGCAGGTCGAGGCTGTGGTGGCCTGGAACATGCCACTGCACTCCAGTCTGGGCAACAGAGTGAGACTCCAACTCAAAAAAAAAAAAAATGGTAAGAGAGTATTGCATGGTAATAAGGACAAGAAATTGCAATCAGCTCACCTTATCCCTTGAGGTTTTCTTCACCTTGGCCCTGGCTCTGCCATGTTCACCCGACCCCTTAGCGGCTGTGAGTTCCTGTGGCCCAGGTGTAGGCCAGTGTTTTTGTCCCTTAAGTCAGCTGCGTTGAGGCTGAATTTTTCAAAGGAACTTTATTAGAAAACTAAAGGAGCGCATAAATATTTGAATTCATAATAAAAGTATAGTAGTTATCACACGTAAAGTGATCAAATATCAAAGCTCTGAGACCAGGTAAGTCTAGCCATGGTCGTCTGCTCATTCTTTTTCTACAACCGTTCTTGTCTCCATTGGCTCATGGGGAGGGTTTTTAAGCTGGCTGTCCCTTCAGTGAAGCTGGATTGATGTTCTGGAACAGAGGTGCTAGCTGGCTGCACATTATTAACAGAATCACCTAGGAAGTTTTTTGCTGCCTATCCTAGGCCAATTAAATTAGAATTTCTGAGAGTAGGTTTCAGGTATCCGAATATTTAAAAGCTCCCCAGGTGATTCTAATATGCAGCCAGGGCCAAGAACCCATGCACATTGGAATCACCTGAAAACCTATTTTAAAAAACTACTGATACTTGTATTCCACCCTCAGAAATTCTGATTTAATTGGTATGAGGTGTGGCCTGGGCGCTGTGATTTGTAAAAGCTCTCCAGATGATTTTAATGTGCAGCAAAGCCTGAGAGCCACAGCTCCTCACACTTTAATATACTTCAAATCTCCCAGGGATCCTCCTAAAATGAAGTTGCTGGCTCAACAGGACTGGGGTGGGGCCTGAGATTCTGCTTATCCAACAAATCTCAGGTGACACAGACACTGCTGGCCCTCAGACCACACTTTGATTATCAATGTCCTAGATCAATGGGTCTCAAGCCTGGATGTACATTGAAATTACCCGGTGAGCTTTAAAAACTGCCTCAGCCTGGGTCCCACCCCAGAGATTCTGATATAATTGGTATGAGGTGGGGCCTGGACATCAGGATTGTAAAAGCTCCCCAGGTGACACTCACGTGTAGCCAAGGTTGGCTGTAGACCAACATCTAGGCGTCACTTTACAAGTGACCCTGTGACCCCCAGTGGGGAATACCACTCACCACAAGCCATTCTGACTCACCTCTGTCCCCTGCCCCAGCTGGCAGAAGATACTTTCTTCCCCAGCCTCAGAAGGCCATGCCCTCTAGTAAAAATTCCCTTTCTCCTGCTTTGGGCTGAATAAAGCCTCTAATTCCCAGCTAGGTTGCAGAAGAGAGATGATTGCCGCAAAACCGAAGCCATTTCTAGTCAGGCTTGCCCACCGTGCTTTGCTGTGGTTACCAACTGTTCCCCTTGCTCAAATGGCCATCTCCAGAGGAGCCACAAGCCACAAAGGAGTCCACGACAGTCACCCACAAAGAAGAGCAAGTCTGTGCTGTGACAGGACATTATCAGTCACAGGAGCTGAGCTGTTTTCACTACTTAGCAGTCCCCAGCCTGGTTACCCAACCTCTCCTACCTGTCCTTTGAAATGGAGCTGTGGTGATGCATGGGACAAGATGTGGCCTGCAGAGAACCAAAGAGAAAATGCAGAATTGAGAAAATGATTACACTATTTGGGGTGTAATTTCATGGAAATTATTTACAAATCCTTTTTTTTCCCCCTAAGGGGCAGCCATAAATATCATCTGTAATGTATCTTCACCAGGAGCTTTAATTTTCTAACAGGGTCCGTGTCTTTTGTTGGAAGTTGGGTGTTGCTGGTAGAAATGTGAGTCCACATCTTGGGTGTACGGAGTTTGTATAAAATATGAACTCTAATGTGTAGAATTTGCAGGTCGCTGAAGTGTCACAGTCTACTGAAATGGGTCTGGAATCAATAAGGTACACATCAAACTCAATTGTATTTAATTTTCATTGCTACCTAGAGAAAAGCCTCGCATGGCCCTACACGCATGAAATTAAACATGAAAGCCCATCCGAAGTGTAGAAGCGATACTTAAAATGACCTGTAAGTAGGGCAAAACATGGCAGCCCGGCCCATCGCAATATTCTCGTTCATTTCTCTTCCCATAGTGGAGGTGACAGCCCCCATAAGAAAACCAGAAGAGACACGAGCACATTGCAGATCTGAAGAACTAAGTGTTTTCAGTTACACACCAGCAGGGCTCCCCTCTTTGTACACCCCTGGAGTCTCTTCCAAGTGGAAAATCACACTCTGTCCTTCAGCCTGAGAGCAAAGAGGGAAGGTAGATAAAACAAGGCCCTCCTGAACTTGGTCAGCACCCCACTCCTGCCACCCCCACCCCGCCCCAGCTCAGTTCTTTGGCCAGTGAGATCATGGGAGGTTCAACCCTTGCAGCTGACGAGGGGTGGGGAGCAGACGCCCACTCTGGGCACTTCTAGCCGACACTGACCTTTCCATCATGGAAACATTCCCCAGACCGACACTAATCAGGGGCACATCTGGCGTTTGGACTGCGTCCAGATGGGGGTTTGTGTTAGTCGAGTCAGCATGATAACCCACTGGGGAGGGAGAGGAGGGGTGAGTGCACAGCAGCTGAGCACAATCCCCCTCTTTGGCTGCGTGTGTGAGGGGTGGTCACGCTGTGGCTGGTGAGTCATAGAATAGAGACCACCTAATCCCTGTCCACCTCACTCTCCCTACTCCCACCAACAGATGACAAAACTGGATCTACCCAGAGAGCCAACTGGCCAGAGTGCCACAACTGGTCAGTGGGGGTCTAAAACCCCAGTGTCCAGACTCACACTCTATTGCTCTTTCCACATGTCTACACTCACTCAAAGTATAGTGTATTATCTCAGGATCGTACCCAAACTAAGGTGATGAAAAGAACCCAGCTGTTTCTTCTCTTTCACTTCCTGTGATTTGCAAATGTATAGGATGACTTTCCAAGGCAGTGACAAACCCCTGGGTCCTCACCATCCCTCACACCCATTCACTCACCCCAATTCTTTCACTGTGGCTTCTCTTTTGGATTTTGTGAGCTATTGTCAGAAATGAACACAACACCTGACCTCCCATCTCTAAGACAAGGAACTACAATTGGAAGTAAGTCGTCATGGTACAGAAGGTCTGGCCATATAGGTCAGGAATCACAAAGGATTTTAGTAGCTCTCAGCCTCTGCCTTTACAAAGTCTGACACCTGTTGTGGCCACAAACAGCACTGCTAAAGAGGTAATCAAGCAAACCAAAGCCAGGATATAAAAAGGATTATGTCCCCACCCACCTACACAGAAGGCTGTCTCCAACTGTGGAAGAAAGCTCTTCCCATGGCCCCTAGAGTGCCCATCCCACTCGCTGGTACCATGTTTCAAGTCTACCCCAGTGATCCTCTCCTGTGTAAACCTCAAGGCACTGATTATGGAAATCAGGACTCTCATCCAGCCGCTCAAATCACAAAGAGGTTAGCAGTATCTTCTAATATAAATAACTGATAACTCCAGAGCGCTGTTCATCCTTAACCCTTTATTTGCTATAAACTCATAAAGAAACAGGGAAATAACCCAGGTAAAAGCAAGACAATGAATGGTTAATGGTCAGCTTCTCAAGAGAAGTTTCAGCTCCCACATTAACTCATCAGTTTGCAGAGTTTGTCAGAACCTTCTCTTCCTTCTACGTCCTATCTCCACACAAAGGGAAACTATCATCTACAAGTCAGACAATGTTGTCCCCTTGCTGTCCTCTGGAAGAATCAGAAAGGAAAAATATCATCACTCCAGTTGTATTACCTTACTCAAGATTACCTCTTTCTCCCCTCCCTCACTCCTATGGTCCTGTCCAAAAAAATATGCTCTATCTACCCTGATGGACAAGACAGTAGTAATTGAGAAAGAAGAATGACCCTCCTCCTCCCTTTAGAGGATGGCTTATCAGTCCCATCCTCCTCAGGAAGACTTTGTAACATTCCACAAACTTTTCAGTCCCTGAGAAGCCGCTCACAGATACCACCTACCTACCTAAGCCAGTCAGGGGCTCTGCTAGTGCCAGTCCTTTCCACCCCCCCCCACCCCCACCCCCAATGATTTGGTACAAAGCCACTTCATGTTCCATGCCAAACCAGTAATTCACAACACTCATCAAAGTCTGCTTTCATCGACTGACTCAGCATTCCTTCTCTCCTAACACAGCCAACCTCCCCAACACCCTAACATCCCGGCTTTCAGCTTCACTGTTTATATCACATGAGAGATTGGGGTTTAGAAAGCACAATCCCCTTCAGATAAAGTACACAGATGATTCACCCTCTGAAAAGACTACCCAACCCAGGCCTTGTGATCCATGCCAAAACGCTCCTGAGATGGGGTGCAGAGAGGACAGAGTGGAGGAGCCCTATGGCTATGGAGACCACTATCTCGGTTTCCAAATGAGAAAAATGACCAGCTGTTCTTGAGGCACTGCTCTGCCAGAGTGTCCAATAGAAAATGAGGAAGCTTCTGGCCTGGAGCGGCTATGGACACAGCCTGGGATCACCGTGGAGCCTCAGACCACACCAACTCCTCCCTGTCTCCTACATCTAACCTCCTCTCACACAGAGAGATCTGACCCACCGCAGACATCCCATCTGGCCTCCTGAGTGGTTTCTTCAGCACAGCTCCAGAGCCAAATTAAACGTTCACTCTATGTCTATAGACAAAAAGGGTTTTGACTACATTCTGTGTTTTAGAGAGTGAGTTAAATGCCGTTAACTTTTCAGGGGTGGGCGGGAGGGATGACAAATAACAACTTGTCTGAATGTTTTACATTTCTCCCCACTGCCTCAGGAAGGTTCATGGCGAGGTCATTAATGATAAGAACCAAGACCTCCCAGCCGGACTGTCCCTCAGCCCCAAGAGGACACCCCATAGAGACAAGCTGACCGGGCTTGGAGACTGACTCACACCACATGAAGAGAGGTACAGAGACTGGGGCCAAGGTCTCTGCAGCTAGAAGGTCCTGGGGGCAGAGATAAAAAAATAATAATAATAGATTTTGAGGGTTCACTATGCTCCAGGCACTCTACACTAAATATACTATTGCATTTACTACTTTGTGTAATCCTTACAACCACCTTATGGGAATAGAAACCATCACATGCCCATTTTGCAGATGAGAAAACTGAGACTTTGAGAAGCTAGCTCAAAGATTACATAACTCATAAGTAAATTCGCTGTGACCCAAACCAAGGCCTGTCTAACCAGAGTACACACTCTCAACCACCACACTAGAGCAACGGGCCCTAGACATGGTAACCATATCCACTAACCAATTAGACACTAGTATGGAGAGGGTGTTAGGAAGAGTTTTAAGATTCCAGAAGACAGTCTTTGGCTTCATTCTATCCAGGGAATTAGTCATCCACTCCATGCAGCACCATTTTCAGAAAAGGCATACCTGGTACTCATCCTAAGTGTCAATGTGTAATAGATAGGCCGATGCAGAATCACGCCTTTTCAACACTTCTTGCAACAAAAATACAACTGAGCATGAGGGGCTGAGCTTAGACTCCTCACAGAGGACTTTGTCGTCCCTTCTATTACTGTGAAACCAACCCATGACTTCTCCCCTTTCCAGGAGTGTTGGAGGAGACAGTAGGTGCTTGAGATACTCAGATCCAAAGCCAGAGCCACACGAAGAGACTCCACTCCTTGCCCGGGAACTTCCTCTGTCTTCCCTTGCCCTGCCCTCCCCAAATTACCCACCACAATGAGGCTAAAGGCCACAAGAAGTTTGCAGAGGGGCAGGATCAGGGTCAGGGGTCAGATTTTCTCTTTCAGTTGATTGTTTTCTGATTGCTTTAGGCTTGGTCTTGTCAGGATGAATCCATCACTTTCAGCAGACAGTGAGTGGGGAGAGGTACAGCAGTTAGAAGTACACAAAGGAGGTTTAAACCCCGGCTGCAAAAAGAAAGGCATGAGAAGCTAAACCCAAGGCGATGCAGTTGCAGAAAGTTAGAGTACCTAAGAGCCCCCAAGGTACCAGAAGGTCCAACGCAGTAAGAATTTTAAGAGGTGATAAAGGTAACTTGCTGTCAAAGGAGGCAGATATAACTAAAGAAACAAGTGAAATTAATTCCTTTCTCAAACCACCATAAAGGTGAATGGCTACCAGATGGTCAGATAGAAATACCTGTCCACAGGCTGCTAGAGAGAAAAACAAACGCAAGAAGAAATCAGATCCTCCACCGAGCAGGTGAGCAGGAAATTAAAATATCTGCACACTGACCACAAAGCAAGGCCACACATGTTTATGAAGAGGCTGTTAGGAAGATAGTGTGAGTATGAATTAGCACCTCTCTTCTGCTGCCAGCCCACAGCTAGAGAGCCTAGTCACAAACGTCATGGTACCAGAGGGAAAAGCCTTTGGAGAAAACCCAGCAATATCAGCAGGAGTGAAGAAGGGATGGTAGAGACCCAGGCCATTGCATCTTGAGAAGTCATTAGACTAAGTAACTATGATATCTTTCCTGGAGCATTTGCTGTGTGTAAGAGGTAGCCCAAATCGGAGAGGGCTTGTGCATAAAGTTCTTTACCTATTCCAAAGAAGTCATCCAAGTCCAGCAGGGAAAGACTTTGGTCTATTAGAACTTACAGGTGACACTAATGGCGGCTGGTTGGTGAAATAATCCATACCTCAAGACAGAACAGCAAGCAGTTTTACAATCAAGTTAATGATTCAAATTGTTTACAATTACAGTGAGTAAGGGTTCCGCCCACATAGTTCTTAACTCTGCTTGATCACCCACATATTACTGGGAATATGCATATCCTTCAGAGACCAGCCTTGGCTAGAGTCTACTCTCTGGGGAGGGGTGAGAAAGAAGCCAGGTATAAGGAGGAAAAATCTATGTCCAGACAATTACCTCACACTGTGTACTGGGCACTTTGCTAGAAACTTTCTAATTACAAGCACCTTCTGAAATGGCTCCCCATGACTCTTTCCTCCCTTGGAATCTCTTCCCCTTAGGGGTGGGCTGGACCTAGGGACTTGCTTCCAAAATCAAAGCATACTGTAAAAGTGAGAGGATGTCAATTACTCCCATCAAAAAAGTCTCCCCTCTCTTCACTCCAGACTTGCCTCTTCAGATTCTGGCCATTAGTGAGTAAATCCCCATAAATCTCTATCCTCTATTTCTTCTTTTTTTTTTAAGTTGGAGTCTCACACTGTCACCCAGGCCGGAGGGCAGTGGCACGCTCCCAGCCACCGCGGTCTCGGGTCCTGCAATCCTTCCGCCTCAGCCTTCAAAGTAGCTGGAACTACAGGCGCGTGCTACCACGCCCGGCTAGTTTTTGATTTGTTGTGGAGATGAGGTCTCGCCAAGTGTTGCCCGGGCTGGTCTCGAACCCGCAGGCTCAGGCAATCCTCTCCCCTCGGCCTTCCAAAGTGCTAGGATTACAGGCTGAGCCACTGAGCCCAGCCTCTATCCTCTCTTTCAATCATCCTTTCTGTGGGCTTATTGCTACATTCCTCCTAGAAGACACACCACACCAAACACACACACACACACACACACACACCCCAGTCTCTCCAGGGTAGGAGAGAGCTCAGCCTCTTCTTGCCATTGTTCTGCTCCTTCCCAATCCATCTCCTGCCAACCACAAATTAGCATTTCACAGGCATTTACAGAGCAGCCCCCAGGAATATCTAGAAACTGCTAATCCTTAAGAAGGGGCACTGGTACAATAACTAGCAGTCACGGCCTCACCCCCACTCATGGGGTGTTCCTGTGCATGTCCAACTCCTTTGTGAACTATCCAAGTCAATCACAGATGGTAGAATCACGGGCCTTGGGCAAAGAGGAGACACGGGGAACCCGAGGAGCACCAAGCTTTTCAAATGGCTACATGACACATGTTGCAGAGGACTCTATTTACCCCCATGGATTAGAGTCCTTCTCCAGCCTGGCCTTGGTGGGTATACCCTTCCATCTTCCATTTTTACTGGTCAGCATTAATGAATGACTTCAACAGGGACCAATTCGGAGCAGAAAATCCCCTGGAGCCAGGCTGTAGTTCCACCCTCTCAGCAACTAGGGTTAACAAAGCCCAGGGGTTTTTTGTTTTGTTTTATTTTTCTGAAGGGATTGACTTGGCCCTATGAAGTCTTACTGAAATTCCTGATCCCAAAGGAAGGCAGCCCTGGCTGGGTTCCCAGGGTCATTTCTATCCCCAAGCACTGCCTTCCGGGCCCCCCCGGGGGTCCCTGAAATTCCAGCTCTTCCTGCTGCAGTCCCAAAGGTTGGCTCTAGCAGCAGCCTCCTCTGAAGCTCCCTCAGCTGGGGGGGCCTTTATCCCGCAGCTGGGTCTGGGAACAAGGGGAGCTTGCAAGAGGGGAAGCCTCTTATCACAAACATTTCCTGCCTATTCCCTCCCGACCCTGCATACCACAGCCCTTCCCTGGCTAGCTGGGCCACCAACGCGGCCCTGACAACCTCTTTGCGAAAGACGTACAAGGCGGGATCTCCAGATATGGCCCTACTCCATCGTCCTGCCTACCTTCTCTAGGGAGCGCATAGGATCTTACAGGCCACCCAGATGGTTCAGTCCCTGAAAAGCATGGAAGGAACTCAGGTGGAACCTGAAAGAAAGAAGACAAAAGGTAGGTGGGATTTCTAGTTCAAATAGAATATGTGACTCACAGCTGGAGCTATCCTCCCCAACCCCCCAGAACTCTGCTGTGCTGTCCCCAACAAAGAGAGAGAGGAAGACAGTCGAGAAAAAGGCCTACACACCTGTGCGTGCCCTGGCAGCCCTGTGTTGTGTCACGCATGTGTTGCATGTGGGGTTGAGGCTGTGTGGACTTTTGTGTGCTGAAGGAGTGCAAGCCAGGTCCAGCGGGTCTAGTCAGCCCAGCCCAGCTGTGCTAAGCAGGTCACCAAGTTCCAGGGCCCCTCACCCCTCCCTACACCTGGGGCACCCTAGTCCCACCCCCTCCCCGTCCTGCACTGGCCTTCCCACTGCCTCCTGCCCCCAACTTGCTGTGTGGTCCAAGCCCTCTGCCACAAGAAGAACCAGGAAGGGAGGGATGGGCCTGCGTGTTTACAGTCAAGCATAACTGAACCCTTATTTTAAATAAATAAAACTTTTTAGCCAGTTTTTATTTTCACTTTCCTTCAAAAAGCTGTTTTAACCCTCCTCATTCTTCTCCTCCTCCTCCTCCTCTTCTTCCTCCTCATCACCACCATCACCATGGCTGAGCCTATCTGTGAGGCCACCCAGGGAGGGGTTGTGGGAGGGAAAAACAGAGGCCAGACTGACCAGGCACATGACCACATGAAGCGTGTGTGCGCGCGCACGCGCGCACGCTCTCTCTCTCTCTCTCTCTCTCTCTCTCTCTCTCTCTCTCCCCTTCCCATCCCACAGAGTCCCAGAGGTTCTTATGAATTCAGAGATGTCCAGGCCTGAGGAACAGAGACTAAACAGGAAGCCCAGGCTCCATCATCATGGTGTCCATCTGTTCTCCCCAGTCCCAGGGCTGCCCTCCCCATCCTCCCAGCCCATATGAAATTGCCGCCCATCTGTCTTCCACTTTGGCCTGTCATCTCTCTGTCTCCCCTGTGGGACCCTCATCCGTCTGTCCCTCCCACAGGACACAGTCTCTCTCAGTGTCTTCTTTGGGTTGTCATAAATCCACCTTCCCCATGAGAGGTCCCATCTGCCCATTTCCCCCTGGCCCGTCATTCCATCCGATCCCCTTGATCTCCCCTTTTTGTCCATCTGTCTCCCTGCACTGGACATACTTTAGCCCATCTGTCTCCCTGAATGGGGCCAGCAAAGGTGGGTCTCTGAGGCCTGGGGACACTTGGGATTCTGTTCTGGTTTTGATACCAGTCATCATAGTCGTAGCTACCATCAACAAAGTGTCTACTATGGTCCATACATGCCATGTACATTATTTTCTCTGGTCCTCCAGCAATCCCATGAGTATGTGTTTATTTTCCTTTTTTACCACTAAGGAAACTGAGGCTCAGAAGGGTTGAGCGTCTGGCCCAAGGTCACACAGCTCCTAATGGCAAATGCAGGGCACAAAACCAGCTCCACCTATCCAGAGTGGGAGTGAGGACGTGGTCTCCTTACTCCACTCCCAGGATGTAAGACTCCACCTTCTCTGGCCTCTCTGCACATTTAATTTACACTTTGCTGCTGGATGTTTTCAGACTGATGAAGTTTCCTCCCTGCCCTGGCTCTGCACAAAAAAGTGAGGGGAGAAAACCAGCCAGATGTGAGAGTGATTCTAAGGTCTTTTTGGGGGGATGGGGAGCGATGTTAAATAAACATCCAATGGTATTCTTTCTGCAAAACGATCCATTTTCATGGCACCCAGGAGTTCGTCCAAGGGTCTCTGGGTCACTGGGGAAAAGTGTTCCGTGTGTTTTGGCTCCACATTCTTCCATTGGCCACAAAGAGCTAATTCTTCCAATTAATGAAATCAGCACTGCTGATAGAGATGTACTGACAAATTATTTTCAAGACCAATATATTCACACTGATGGTGGAGCTGATAGGCCTGAAGGATTTGGAGGCTATGAGAGCAAAGGTCCCCCGCCAGCCAAACACACTGAGGTCATTCATGGTGGCCGGGATGTTGGCCACCGCCTCAAGGGACACCTCTTTCCACCCGGAGCCATGGAGACTGGACTGGGCTGTCTGTGTTGAGGGGTTGCCTATCAATGGGCTTCTGTATGGCCTCAGCAGGTCCCCAGCACCCCCCACCCCCCACTGCCCCAGCCAAGTCCCCTTCAGGGCCTGGTCTGAAGGGCCTATTCAGCATTTAGGACTCCCTGATGGGAAGTGAAAGAGAGACACAGATGCATCCTTGGAGCTGGGGAAAAGCGAGAATCCTGGAGACAGGAAGGGAAGCCTGAGAGAAGAAAGACAGAAAGCCACAGTCCTGTAGGATAAGAAAGAAAGAAGAGAGGAGAAGAGGGGGGGAGGGGAGAAGGGAAGGAGGGGGCGCCTGTGGAGGGAAGGGAGAGGGTGGGAGAGCCAGGGAGGGAGGAACGGAAGCCGGAAGGAGGCCCCCAGACAAAGGGAGAGGTCCCAGTTGGGAGACAGAACACAGCCAGAAAGCAGTGTGAGATTTTTTTTTTTTTAAGCCACAGATTTAATTTCCCGATGATATTTTTCTTCAGGCTGGTATTAGCAGCACTTTTCATTCCCCCAGCAGATCTGTCAGTCGTGGAAGAGTGATCTGGGTGATAGACCCAGCCTGAACCCCCCAAAGATGGCTCAAGGTCAAGCCAACACTGAATTTCCTTTTCTAACCACTAGAGAATAAGGACAGATGTTGCTTCTGGTTGGTTCTGGAGGAGATGGAATGAACAGTTTCTAGGCAGCTCTGGTGAATAAGACAATCAAAGGCCAAGGGCAAAATCATCTGTTAATTATCTCAGTGGTTTTCTGTCTTCCTGTGTGGACCCTGACTGAATCTGTATTTTGAGCTTTGAGGGTTACAAATTAGGAGCTAAATTAGGAACCAAAGCTCAAACCTTCCCCAGAGCATCTTACACTACTACCACCAAACCACCTTTCTGAAGCCTTATGTCTCTGCTTAAAATCCAGCTGTGCAGTCCTAGGCTACCCAACAAAGTCACGAAAGCAAGGCCCTCTAGAGCCCAGCAGCTCAAATTGTGGTCCAAGACCAGCTGCCTTGGCACCACCAGGGGCGGCACCCTTGACCTGCTGAATCAGAAGCTACATTTTAACAAGACCCCTGGGCAACCCGTGTGCAGGTGACAATATGAGAAGCCCTGCTCCTGATTGCTTCCAAGCCATGCTTGCTAATCTGCTGTGGCCATGGGGGAGGGCTAGGTCCCTAGCAAACCAGAGTAATCTCCAAACACACCTTCCCCTTTTCCACTTCTGAGCGCCGGTTCCTGTGCTTCCCTTTGTACCCGTTTGTGGAAACCTCACCCACATTTTAAGACACAACTCAAATACCATTCCGTGCAGGGAGCCTGCCCTTCTAATCATTTCCTTCCTTTGCCAGAGGTTTTAACTTCTATAGCAGTTTGTTTGATTCACCCTATGAGAGCTTTTCGCTTTATGTCTTGCATTTTGGTTACTCATGTACTTATCAAGGGAGCAGCATTTGATCGTGGTTTCCAGGACTTCCTGGGTTCAAATCCTTGTCCCACTGCTTCCTAACAGTGACACCAAGCAACTGCTTAGCCTCTTTGGACCTTAGACTCCTCATCTGTAAAGTGGGAGTAATACTTGTACCTACTCATAGAGGTAAGGATTTTTTAAATGTATTTATCAAATACCCATATGCCAATGAATGGAGATAGAAATGTAACCAAAACCAAATGGCTCTGCTCTCATAGTGGATTATAGTACTTGTGAAGTGTGTAATACATAGTGAGCGTTTAATTTTAGCTATTATTATGCTTATCACTTTGACCACACCCTAAGCATTTGTGTAAGGCAGGGAGGAAGGTTTATTTCTCCACAAAGATACTTAGGTGTCATATCCCAGTGAGTAACATAGAGTTTGGCATATAGTGTATGCTCAGTCAATGATGGTCAACTGACTGGGATACCCCTGTTTTTTCGTTTTTTGTTTTTTTTTAGTTGGAGTCTCACTCTGTTGCCCAGACTGGAGTGCAGTAGCCGCTCCCAGTCACCACAGCCTCGACCTGCTGGGCTCCCGCGATCCTTCCGCCTCAGCCTTCCAAGTAGCTGGAACTACAGGCGCGTGCTACCACACCCGGCTAATTTTTGATTTATTGTAGAGATGAGGTCTCCCCAAGTTGGCCAGGCAGGTCTCGGACCCACAGGCTCAGGCAATCCACTCACCTCAGCCTCCCAAAGCATGGGATTACTGGCTGAGCCACCGAGCCCGGCTGCCAACTATGTTCTTAACTGCACCAGAAATGAGGGATGCTATTCATAAAACTCACAGTTTACCCAACATGTAGTCTTCCCTAAGCTGTTTGTTTTGTGTCCCTTTTCCTAGAACTCTAATTTGTTTGTTTAATCAACCACTGTTGCTGTTTTTCTAATAATCATTGGTTTAAAGTGCTGTTTCCTCAGTTTGGTTTCGATGCTGTCCTCTCACTGCATTCTTTCTTTACCACTCCTGGTTCCCCTCTGAAAGCTCAATTTTTTTTTTTTTTTTTTTTAGGGTTTCTTTGCTTTTTGTTTTTTTGGCATCTTTTTAAGTATTTCAACTGGTCATAAGTATTTATTTTATTTTTGAGTTCTTTGTATAACTTAATCAATGGTCTCATTAACATTCTTTTGACTCCCCCCAAAAATGTTTCTTAAAATCTAATTCTGTGTTTTCATCTCCAAGGAAATGCTTTGGCTGGGTTTTCTATCAGGAATGACACAATTCTTTCCACAGTTATGTGGAAGGGGAATTTGAAAACCAACAGAGTCCCATTGGCCCAGCTCTATCGCCTGGATCCTACACCCAAAGAACTCCCCAAGTGCACAAATCCCCAACTCTCCCACCGGCCATACTTCCCAACGCTGTTTCTATTTAAAATGTTCTCTTTCTGGTCAAATCCTAGTGGAAAATGAAATAAAAACCATAAAAGAAGCTAAAGAT
>CAUYQG010008945.1:0-78782 GCA_963574415.1 Tarsius wallacei
TGAGTTGGAGGCTCACTCAGTCACCCAGACTGGAGTGCAGTGGCCGCTCCCGGCCACCGCAGCCTTGACCTGCTGGGCTCCGGCGATCTTTCCGCCTCAGCCTTCCAAGGAGCTGGAACTACAGGCGTGTGCTACCAGGCCTGGCTAATTTTTTTTTGATTTATTGTAGAGATGAGGTCTCGCCAAGTTGCCCAGGCGGGTCTCGAACCCACGGGCTCAGGCAATCCACTCACCTCAGCCTCCCAAAGGATCCCAGCTGGGATCTGTGACTTATAACAAAGTATCTTTTCAAGGGCAGTCATCTCCTGATCTGTCGGCTTCACCATACCTGCATTATAATAAAACTTACATTTTAAAACAGTGACATGCTGGAAATGAGAGGGTACATCTGAGAGATGTTAGGGGGTACAACTGATAGGACATGGTGACTAATTGAATATGGGAGAAGGAGGGAGAGTTGGTGTCAAGAAGGATATCTAGATTTCCAACTGACAAGCGGACAGAAATAGTAGTAAACACTTATAAAGCACTTGCCATGTTCCAGGCCCTGTTCTAAACACTTTACGTACATAACTCACTCAACCCTCTTTGTAATCCTGTCTATTGTTCCCATTTCACACAGGTTGAAAGCCCATGTGCTGTGGCAGAGACAGCTGTCTGTTCATCTATCTCTCTTGCTTCCTGGGGAGGCAGCTGGGCAACATGTCCCAGACTCCCTTAAGGCTAGGTGTGGCCAAGAGACAGTTCTACCTACTAGAAGACAGAAAAAAATAATATGTGGCACTTTGGGCTTGGCTGATAAAATTCTCCCATGTGCCTATGCCTCCCTGAGATTAACAGGAAGATTCTCCCTGGAATCTTCCTGTTTAGGATAGTGGAGCCTTAAGATGGATGGAGTGTGGGACACCAAATTAAGGAACAACAGACTCTGTAAAATATCAGATAGTAAATACTGTTAGGCTTTTAAGGACCAAGAAGCAGAATTGAGGATATTATGTAGATAGTTATCTTACCATTTAAAATGTGTCCTTTTAAAAAAACATAAAATCCATTCCTAGCTCATTGGTCTTACAAAAAACACACAGTAGGCCAAATCGAGTGCACAGGCCTTAGTTTACCAAGCCTTGTTCATCATCATCACTTAAAGGAAGATCACTTACTGATCTGGAGTTCTTTCCAGGCGTGAGTATGTTTGCTGTGTATCAAGCGCTGAAATGCTAGGGCTGTGTGTTCCAGTCATGAGTATCCCTAACTGCCCCAAGGCCACATGGCAAGGAAGCAGCAGTGCTCAGTTGTGAATCCATGTAGTCTGGTTCCAGAACCTCTGCTTGCCAACACTACACGATGCTACTTCTTGAGAAAGAAGACCAAATCTGATTTTGGATCCCTTCTGCCAAGGGATGGGAAGTGACTGAGGAGGCTCATGTTGCCAACCTGTTTACTCTTGAGTTGGAAGAAATTACACAGAGACAAGTAGTGAAAGTTTGACTTTAAACAGGTGTTCCTTGAAAACCCACTAAATACCCTATTTTAGTAAAAAGAGATCTCATTTAATAACGTCAAGGATAACAGCCTATTACTGTTCTTTCAAGGAGTACAGATAGCTGGGGGAACTAACGCTTTGCATTTTATAAATACCCCCAGGTATCATTTCTTTCAACTCCATCTCTACCTGTTACCTTATCAGTCATGGCCCCAAATGCATAGTCCTATAAATCTGGAAGCAGACAGTATTCTGATGGAAGGAAGTGGAATGGAGAGACAGGTAAGGCCTGGCTCTGGAGCCATTGCTTACTTTCTAACATCTGCATCCTTGAAGATTTTTGACATCTTATTTAAAGTGACTAAGGAAGCAGCAAAGGATTTCTTCTTGGAACTTTACAGAAAGTGAGGGAGGGAAGTTGGTACGGACTTTGCGGACCTTGTCCAAGTCCAAAATATTGGATGACATATAATATACCTAAAAATGGGCGGGTTTTCCTGGCATACATTTGGAAAGAAATAAATCAACATTCCAAAATACCATTCTTGCTTATTCTTGCCATCTTTCTCCACCCTACAATATTTGTTTACATTTGTGTTTATAGTTACTGGTTGGCCTCAAAATGGATTCTTAAGTTCAGAGATCTTGCTCATGGTTAAAGAATGTGAAAAGAAGGTTTCTGTGGTGATGTTTTCAGTGATTAATCTCTCCTATCCATTTCATGAGACAGAGTGTGATTGATTAATGTGGAAACAGGTTGTTAGAAGAGAAAGCAGTTAATAAGTTTTTTTTTTTAATTTTCCTTAGACGTTTTTCCTTTTGTTTTTGTTTTTTGTTCAGGCAGGTAGGCAATATAGATTATTTTTATTTATGACATTCATTTATCTTAGACCCAAAGTTTTAAAGAGAAACAAATATTTATATGCATATAATTTGTCCTATTTGTGAATATTCCATTATTAGTTGTTGTGATTTGGTTGTGCCATCCCAAATTCTAGACATGTAATAAAGGTAATCTTACCCAATGCAATCAGAGCTAATAGTGGATTGGTTAATTTTTAAAAAATCAGTGAATCATAAAAATAGATACATAATATTTTAAATATTTTATTTTAACACAAAAATATCTAAGACAGTTAAGTGCACATATATCTTTGTCATCTTTTGGTTCAGAGGAGTGCACCATCTTTCCTTTGAACATGGGTCAGCTAACAGAGATCAAGTTAGGTAGCTTAAATACTACCCAACCATAATACACTAACAAAATTCCAATTTTACTTTATTCAAAGAGGAATGAGATTTTAAAGACATTTAAAAACCTATGGGAGAGTAAGGTCACTTTTGATTTATATTTTGTTTTTCTAACTGTCCACATATAATTCGATTGCCACTTTTAAAATGACCTGTCCTTATTAAGTCTTTTTTAAACATTTAACTTAGTAGTTATAGACATAAGTACTCTCTTTTTGCACTCATATTTCATAGAGGCATGTGGAATTTAAATTATGTTATAATAGTAATACACAAAACTTGCCTAAATTGGTGTGGGATTAAATGCAACTGCATATAATTCAACTGATGACAGGAAGTATTCACAGTTGTAAGAGAGCAGCATTGAGCATTCAGCTTGGTTTATGGTGGGAATGAAGAAGCACAGTTACCCACTACTATGAGTCTATTTGGTGGAGGTCAATTTGAAGATCTCTGAATATGTTTGTCAAGTGATGTTTGCATATTTGCATTTTTAGCAAATCCTCTAGGATACTTTAATTGAATAAACATGGTAATAGCGAGATCTCATGGGCTACAATGGTGTAATGGAGCCTGGTATCTGACTTATATTTGAACGTGATCACCTTAGTACTAATGGCAACACAATAGTAACCAAAGCAGTTATTGCCATCACTATTTTTAAATTGACTTAAATAGGAGTAGTCTTAACATACTATGGATGTACTTATGTGTCACCAACTATATCCTATATAAGGTTATACTTACAGAAATTGTCAAATGCTTTGAAGTATTTTCAAATAAAACTCAAAATGTTTGATTCTATGATATTGAGGATGAACTTTCTAGGATAAATAAATAAACTTCTGTCTGATGAATTGCTATTCATCTTTATCTACTTCCTCTCACTTCAGACAGACCCATGGTTCTCAATTGGGGCAGTGTTTGCATATACGCACACACATACAGACACACACACACACACACACACACACACACACACACACACACCACAGGAGAAATGTATGAAGGCTTTTTGATTGGTGCTATGATTACAGGGTGCTGCTGGCATTTAGTGAATAGGGTTCTTCAATGCTGAAGTCCTAGCAATGAGCAGGACAGTTTTATACAACTTGAATGTCTTCTAAGATGGGACACTCACAAAATGAGAAGTCATTTTGACATATGTGAACCCAGAACCTAACTCTGATTGTAAGGACCACTTTTGGAATGGGGGTATAGATTTTTAATGTCGTCTCTGCTAAAGAAGACATATGTGTTCCTGAAAAGTACTATGCTGTGCAAAAATCATGTAATGAAAACCACAGGGAAGCCGGGCTTGGTGGCTCAGCCTGTAATCCCGCGCCTTGGGAGGCTGAGGTGAGTGGAAGCCTGAGCCCGCGGGTTCGAGACCCGCCTGGGCAACTTGGCGAGACCTCATCTCTACAATAAATCAAAACATTAGCCGGGTGCGGTAGCGCGTGCCTGTAGCTCCAGCTACTTGGAAGGCTGAGGCGGAAGGATCACCGGAGCCCAGCAGGTCGAGGCTGCGGTGGCCGGAAGCGGCCACTGTACTCCAGTCTGGGCGATGGAGTGAGAATCCAACTCAAAAAAAAAAAAAAGAAAAGAAAACCACAGGGTTAGGGACACAACATTCCAAAACGTCATCAGTGACACATTAAAATAAAAAGCTAGGATGCCAGTGAAAATGGTAGCACAGCTTAACATGCATTAAATCATTAAGAAATACACAATTATTCCAATAAATACAGCACTTACTTAGAAAGATCTGAAATTTGCTAGTGGAAGTGGGCAACACAAGAGTGGTAGTTTGTGAACTACTGTGAAGAGGTAGAAGGAATGTCATCTAAAATTGAACAGAAAGCTGTAACACCACACAACATGTGCATGGGTATGGTGAAATCAGGTAGCTGGTAGATGGTTGAAGTGTGTTAGTGTGCGCATTTGTATATTCCTATATGGCTCCTTCAGCTAATGCTGTTTTCTGCATTCACTTAGTGTTTCTTAATTAAAAAGTCATGCACAAGCAAATACATTATGTTCAAATTGTCCCCTAATATGTCAATTGTGTTGGAACACATTCTAAAACATGCATTATAGCAGAACTGACTGTAGATTAAATTTTTCTAGGAGGACAACTATGATGTAAATTAAGAAAAAATTGTGTTTTATGTTTGGAACTTGCACAATTTTTTTTTTTACCATTTCAGGAAATTATGTCCTAATGACAATGTCACTTGTGGTATATGACTTTCCAGTACAGCACACTGGCATATGAATATGTAGCCATCATATACATGGAGATCTTCATAAAGGTGCAAGCACATAACTATTTCAGTATATTTTCTACTATCACTTTTAATTGTAATTTTAAAAATTTAACTTTTGAATAAACAAGGCTCCATTATAAACTACTTTTCTATCATTTCTCCTTTACATACAGTTTGGGTAGTATATTAAAATGTTTGAAATTTTATGTATAGGCTGAATTCGTTACATAAAAGAGATGCTATAAAATGTGTTAAGAAAGGGGAGACATTGAGTTTGATAAAATTGTTAATATCTAGCAATAAAGAAAAGGAAGAGAATGCAGGTATAGTTGAATCAACTAATACATGTAAGGATTAAGGGAGACAGTATATGTCTGGCATGTCATAGATTTTTGAATAAATTATAGGTATTATTATTGATATGCTATCAGAAGAATCACAAATCCAGTTGCACCCTGGATTTCTTCTTTTGGATGTCCACATGCCCCTGAGACTTAGAAGGTCAGAGTCACCAAACTGGTCACAACTCCTCCAGAGTTACTCCCTGCCTTAATCTTATAATGAGAGGCATCTTCATCCACTAGTGGCCTTCTAAAAATGGGGTTGTAACCCTGACTCTTCTCTATTCTCAGAGCCCTATAGCTAATAAACCACCATCCCACAAATTCCACCACCCTCCTGTATTTCAAATCTATCTGCTTCCTTCTATCTTGACCATTACCACATTATTTTAGGTCACTATTATGGAAATAGCCTCCTAGCTGAGTGGTTTTTCCTCTCAGCCACTCAGAGTTATTGCCTCACTAGCACCATCTAATAGGAATACAATGTGAGCCACACACAAGATTGCAAATTTTCTGGTACCACTAGGAAAAAATAAACAGGGAATATTAATTTTTACCACATTTTATGTAACATAAGATTCCAATATAATGTCATTTCAACGTGTTATTACTATGAAAAATTATTAACGAGATATTTGACATCATCTTTGGACTGTGTCTCCAAAATCAGAGTCTACTTTACAATTACAACACATCTCAGTTTGGTCCAGCCTCATTTCAAATGCTCTGTAGCCCATGCAGCTATGGCTCTTGATTGGACAGTGTAGTCTACATTAAAGCCCCTTGATCTCATGAAACCACAAATCCCTTCCCATCACTGTTTTACCTAGCATCCTTTAATTTCCAAACGTCTAAATCGCTAAACATTAAAGCCCTTTGATCTCACGAAACCACAAATCCTTTCCCACCACTGTCTTACCTAGCATCCTCTAATTTCCAAATGTCTAAATCTCTAAAAATGATTGCTAAGATCCTACAAGATCTGGTCTTTGTTTATCCCTTCAGTTTTACCTCTTGCTATAACCTCTCCTGACCACTTCTCCTCATAGACCTCACTTCTGAGTGAAATTTGTTTCATTCTCTCTAAAGTGTCTCGCTCTCTCTTGCTGTGGGATCTTTCCTGAAGGTTTCTTCTACCTGTGACACTTTTAATGTTTTGGACTGACCTGATAATCATCCTCACAACCCCTATCATCCACACACTTTTGACTCAGACTGGGAATTTTTTTTTATATTTCATAGTGAATTGTCTAAAATCTGGGTGTGCTCTGTTGCGATTCCTCTATCAAAACCCTTGCAATGTTGTCATTGTAACCTCTTGCTCACAAGAGCTCTTGCCTACTAACTAGTGCATCCCAGAGTGGTCATTCAATACATATGTTTGAATATATAAATGAACAGATGATGAATTTCCTTTAACAACTTGCAGCTATAGATGAATGCCAAACAGTGAAAAACCATACTGAAATAGATGATTCTGGAGACAGACAGACCTGGGTTTGAAACTTAGTTATTTAATCTTGGGCAAGTTATGTAACTTATGTTTCTTTTCTTATGAATCTTTGTTGATCTATAACATGGGAATTATGGATACCTATTTTGCAGGGGTTACAAGAAATAGATGAAATAATGTATGTGTAGTACCCAAAATAGCATGTATTTATCTATCTACATAGATTACAGTACATCTAGTCATATCTCTTTTGTCATAGGAATATGTCTATGCATACTCCAGGATTTGATTTACATAGAAAGAAGGTGACTTTACTTCAGAATGGAGATCAAGCCACATTTTTAAATCCAGCATTAACCAGAACATTAACCAGAAACGTTTGCTGCATGTGATTGGTAAAGTAGGAGGCTGGGGGTAGGAATGAATAGAAGTATAACATTTTACCTTTGGCTGTGTTCCTGAGTGGATACTTTCTTTCTCTGATAGGAGTCCCAGATTATTGATTGCAGAAATACCAAGATCCTATCTAAAAATCCTTAACACATCTGAATCATAACCTTGCTGGGAAACTTGAGTAAATTCTTGGGGTAAGGGATTAAGAGAGGCAAAACTGGGGACTTAAATTTGTTTAGTTCTTAATATAAAGGGGGAAAGGGGTTATCTTTTTGCAATTTAAGTTTGTTCTGAGAAATATTAATGAGGCAGTGTTCACATTTGGGGCATTTTAATATTGCTGGCACTATACATTTTGGGGAGATTTGATGCTGCCTTGTGGTACTCAATGTATATTTTCTGTTAAATCAGATTTGACAGTGTGACTGAGCTTGAGCTGAGTTTGGAAATATACTATGGTCCATCCTTTCTCAAATAGGTTTCTATACGAATATTAAGTCCTCATGGACTTATCATCCATTGTGTGCTATAAATTAAATTATCTCCTATGCATGAAGATGGTACTAGTTATGTATCCTCCTTAGGAGACTTGTGAAAATAGTTACTCAAATTATTTTCTGCTGGATTTAATTCTCTCTAGGAAAGGCCACATGTTCTAATTTTTGACCTAAGATGTAGTTGCTTTATTTAATGTATATGCCTGGCTTGTTTCAGTTGAATTATAATCTTGCTGGTACCCAGAGGATACTAGAAAATCACAGAATGTGTTTTGCGGGAGACAGTGGGTCTTTGGTGATAATGGGTCTTTTCTCCAAATAGAGAAAAATTCACAGCACGGTTGTCCACAAGAGTGGCTACTTAGACCGACAGGAAATTATGACGAGGAGGAACATTTTCCCATATCCTCACTCCAGGGGCAGCATGGCAGCTCAGCTAGAGGGAGGAAAGCCCACCATTTCTTCCTTCACCCTTTCAGTATTGTGGAAGACGAAATGGCAGAGCTATGCAATGACTTCTAGACAAAACCCTTAGGTTGACTCTTCTGCTTTCCATTTATTTACTTACATGCAGTCAGCAGAAAAGGGAAGGCAGGCTTCTAGGGTCAAGGGGCAAATCACTCTCTTCACAGACTTCCACCTCCAGTGCAGAACAGTAGGTGGAGTCAGGGCCTCCTGGGAGCCCAGTCACATATTTTTCCCCATAGACCTGCATTTAGACTAAGGCAGAGGTGGGAGACCCCACATCAGTCCCGAGAAAAGGACATATTCACCATCCTAGGTTTTAAGAGAGATTTCCAGCAGAGGGAGGAAGAGTTGCCTGTCAGGAGCTTGCCTCCCTATTCTTAAAAACGTGCTTTGGATTCTATTGCTTGAGGGAGTTTCAAGGCCCAAAACTCAACGGAAAGAGGAACAATCAATAGGATTGTATCACCAAACATTTTAACAGGGTATCTAGTGGTAAGCACTGAGCACAAGTTCTATAATAACAGATATTTTGGTTTTGTTTTGTTTTGTTGTTGTTGTTGTTGTTGTTCATTGACATAGTCCCAGCACTAAGAACAGAACTCGTGCATGATAGGAGCGCAATATTTGTCAAATGAATGAACAACTATAGAAATGTGTGGTGCAGCACGCATACAGGGAAATAGTGCAGGTTATTTTCTTTTTTGAGTACAGGTCTCTCTCTGTCGCCTAGGTTGGAGTACAGTGGCATGATCATAGCTGACCACAGTCTCGACCACCTGAACTTAGGCAATCCTTCTGCCTCAGCTCCTGAGTAGCTGGGACTACAAGCACATTCTGTCACATCTGGCTAATTTTTTTATTTTTTATTTTTTTGTGGCAATGTGGTCTTGCTTTGTTGTCCAGGTTGGTCTTGAACTCCTGAATCCAAGCAATCCTCGCCCTCCCAAAGTGTTGGGATTACAGGCATGAGCCATTGCACTCTGCTGGTGACTATCTTATTTAGGAGCCACTAGCCACGTGTGGCTACCAAAGTTTAAATTAAATTAAAAGTCCCGTTTTTCAGTTGTATTCACTGCATTTCACGTGTTCAAAAGTCACATGTAGCTTGAGGTTATTGCGTTGGAAAGAGCAGATACAGGACATTTTTTTGTCATTGCAGAAAGTGCTGCTGAACTGTGCTGCTTTAGAGCCTAACTGCCTCTTCTACTCTCTGACTGGGAAAACTTAAGCAAATTACTTCCCCTAACTGTGTGATTATTAAATAAGTGAAGAGAAGACAGCACTGAAAACAGGGATAGCACCTAGTTCTTATCATTATTAGCCAAAAAATGATTTTGCATAGAGATGCTGTCCAGTTAAAGGGCCTGGGGCCCTGGACCGCATACAATGTGTATGTATGCAGTTTTTCCCGCATGGTGCCTCGATAATAGACAGACTCGAGGACAACAGTTTTGAGTCTGTGAGCCACCTATCCTCAAGTCGTGATAAAGAGTATTCCTAGAATTGAGCCTTGGTGTCTCACGATCAGAACTGGAACTCACGACAGATTCTCCCTGAGAGTAAAGATGATCAAGACAGTGTGCTCCCTTGTCCCTTGCCCTTCCCAGAGCTGGGCACTTGGCTGTAAATAGGCCAAACCCATAAAGATGCAGATTCCCATCAGCTTTTATTGGCAGATCAAGTGCTCAGAGTAAAGGGCCCCAGCCTCCGTCCCCATGGCCATGCTTTCTGTAGATAAACACAAAGAGCAAACACTGTTATTCAGGTAACCCCAAGCTGGGTTCCCTTTGGAGAAGTCCTGATGGACCTTTTTCAGTTTTTCTCTCTAAATTATCTATAAAACTGCTTGGCCATTTCATTTCATTTTGCCTTGGGAGTTAGGAGCTGATCACTAATATGATTCCATGAGTCCTTTGGCATTTTTTCATAGAAAAGTTTTCACTTTAGAATATTTTATTTATTAGCATGATTTTAAATGAATTAATAAATTTTATCATGATTAACTATTTTGCTAAAATAATATTTTATTCACATTAAACCCTATTTATTAAGCTTATATTTCAAACAAGATTGCAAAGCTTGAAATCTACTTGAAGTATCTATTGCAGAATCCGAAATATGTCATAGGCACTATGTGAATGGAGGGGAAATCTGTTGATATAATTCATTTAAATGACAAACATGTATATCTGAAGGTAACCTGGTGGCTAAGCAATGGTTTGGTTATATACACATAAAATGATCTCTAGAGAGTCCTAGATAATCAAGGATTGGCACCCATTTTTAGTGCCTTATTATTTAGGCACTTTTTAGTACCAAGTAGGATAACTCCTGCCATTTCCTCTGTTCTTTAGTACTACTGCATGGCCGACCTTGTTTTATTACTGAGTAAGTCTGGCTAAGCATATGTTTCTCTACATTCAGAAAATAATGGGAACTTATGCTCTGTATCGGTGGTACCCAACCTTTTTGGCATCAGGGTCTGGTTTAGTGAAAGGCAATTTTTCACAGATGGTGGCAAGGAGAGGGATGTGTGCTCAAAGTCACTGCTAATGCTAATCTGTATTTGCAGCTGCTCCCCTGCCCTGGCATCACTCAGCTCTACCTGAGATCACCAGGCATTAGATTCTCATAAGGAGCCTACAACCTAGATCCCTCACATGTGCAGTTCATAACAGGCTTCACACTCCTATAAGAATCTAATGCCGTAGCAGATCTGACAGAAGACAAAGCTCAGGCGGTAATGTGAGTGATGGGGAGTGGCTGTAAATACAGGTGAAACTTCACTGTAGGTTGGGAACCTGCTGTGTGAACAGGTTCCTAACGGGCCACAGACTGGTATTCCTGCTCTATATGCGGTACCCTGCTCTATATGATGTCAAACAGCCCTTGGGGGGAGAAAAAATTATACTGTGGCAAAGTAGATGCAACCTTATCTAGTAACATGTTCTAAACTAATAATAATCTTAGTTATCCAGGGCAAAAATGGGCTTTGTGTTTCTTGTATCATTATGAGCTCATTCAACATTAACAGCTCTCAATTGTTGCGATTGTAATGCAGATCTAAATGAGAGAAGCATAAATTATCAGAAACTGTTTTTAAGCAGACCTAAAGCTCAATTTTAGCCTTGGTTCCACAGTGAACCACATATATTTCCTTGGAAACTTCACCTGACTTCTCTGGACCACAGACTTTAAAAAAGACATTCATAAATGACAGGTTAATTGAATAGTCTTATAATTGTTTAATAATAAAACTGTCATTATGCCACTAAGGAATTACTCTAGTTAAATAATTCTATAAATTTAAGAGGGGGACCCAAAAAAGCCTGGAATTTATTTATAAAACATTGTGTATTTATTCTTACATGTTTAAACTTCAGTCACTTTCAAAGTACTCTCCATCTGATGCAATACATGTATCGAGATGCTTTTTCCACTGCTCAAAGAGTTTTTGAACTTGTCAATTTTGATGTCTTTTAGTGCTTCTGCCGTTTTTTTGTTTCACCTCTTCCACATTGGCAAAACGTTTCCCTTTGAGGACTTTTCATCCAGGGAAACAAACAAAAATTCGTTCAGGGTAAGATGGGGTGAATATGGAGGGTGAGGCACAGTGTCATGTCATTTTTGGTCAAAAACTGCTGAACACTCAGTGTGGTGTGGGCAGGTGCATTGTCATGTGGAAGAACCAGTCCCCTATTATGCCACAACTCAGAATGTTTTTTCTACAAATCATGATGCAACCTTCTCAAAACTTCCAGATAAAAACTTTGGTTGATTGTTTGATCTGGAGGAAAAAATTCCCAGTGTACTACAAGGGGCCCACCCTCCAAAAGATAATTCTGAGTTTTTTTTTAGGGAGGTCTCCCATGTAATGTTGACCTTAAAAAAAAAAGTTTTTAAAAAAATATTTCACTTTATCGGCCGGGCTCGGTGGCTCAGCCTGTAATCACAGCACTTTGGGAGGCCAAGGTCAGTGAATTGTCTGAGCCTTAGGATTCAAGACATGCCTGGGCAACTTGGTGAGACCTCATCTCTACAATAAATAAAAAATTAGCCAGATGTGGTAGTGCGTGCCTGTAGTTCTGGCTACTTGGAAGGCTGAGGTGGAAGGATCGCCAGAGCCCAGCAGATCGAGGCTGTGGTGGCCGGGAACATGCACTCCAGTCTGGGTGACAGAGTGAGACTCCAACTCAAAAAAAAAAAAAGAAAAGAAAGAAAAAAAAAATATTTTGCTTTCTAGATTTGGCTCTGGGAACTTATTGAAAATTAAGTTCTAAAAATTATCACAAAAGTATGTGCCACTAGGTAGGGCTCAACATATGAGATGTGCTGGCATCTGAAGTAGATGTTGGTTTGCCCCCATGTTCCTTGTCTACTTTTGGAAATCCTCAAGCTTCCTCTTCTATCCCTTCATATATCCTGAAGAATTTTATCACTCTCAGCTGAGACCAAGCAACAAGAACTGACAAAGCAATCTCCAGCTCAGTCCTCTCCTGTTTGCGGTTGAACTCCTCATTCTGGACTGCTAAGAGGAGCTCATTTCTTTACCTGCATTCTGTGTAAAAACTACTGTCTTCTGTTGGTGAACGGCATTGCCCTCATTCCATTGTCTAGGCTAGAACTCATTTTTACCTCCACCATCTCATCCGTTCTCAATACCAAATCAGTATCACTATCCCTTCATATATCCTGAAGAATTTTATCACTCTCAGCTGAGACCAAGCAACAAGAACTGACAAAGCAATCTCCAGCTCAGTCCTCTCCTCTTTGAGGTTGAACTCCTCATTCTGGACTGCTAAGAGGAGCTCATTTCTTTACCTGCATTCCGTGTAAAAACCACTGTCTTCTGTTGGTGAACGGCATTGCCCTCATTCCATTGTCTAGGTTAGAACTCATTTTTACCTCCACCATCTCATCCGTTCTCAATACCAAATCAGTATCACTATTAGCAATTCCTCTTTGTTAAGCAAAACAGCCCCTTTTTCTCCAGGTCCCCATCATTCTATTCAGATTGTTGCTGCCTTTATTTCCATGGAAATCACATAGTGTTATAATTCTCCTAACTCTTCTCTCTGCCTCCATATTCTCTTTCTCAAATATATTATCCTTACTGCTGCCACAGTGGTTTTCCCCTAAATGATAATAATTATAATAACAGCAACACTAGCAAGCCCACTTCCTTGCTTCAAGCCTTCCTTGACTCCCCGTATCTCCCCAAGCCAGATCTGTAGTCTGGATCAGGACCCTGGACTTGGATATGCCTTTCTAGCTTAACCACGTGCCACTTGCCAAATACCCAGAAGCCAGCTACATCTTTTTGCTTATTTACTGCTTTACACATCCCAATCGTCTAACATGTTTTTTTCTCTCTTCTTTTACAATGCCCTCTCCCCTAGAATATACATTCTGTGAAGGCAAGGGCTTTATCTGTTCTGTACAGTAGTGGACGCCTAGCACATAGAAGAGTGTCCCAGTGTAGGAGATGGAAAACTAAGTTGCATGAACTAGTCAATATATATTCTAAGCACCTGTTCCAAGGCTACCTCTGTTATATTTCTCTTTCCATTCTCATAGCAGGATGATTACTTTCTCTTTTGTGATTATAAAACACACCAAATTGTACAATTATCATAGCTCTAACATCATATTATGCACATTTACCCACGTCTCTTATATTTACTTGAGCCTCTTGCTGGCGGGAATACTCTGAATCATTCTAAATGAAATGCCCATCATTGAACTCAAGTCATAGTTGACACCCAAAAACTGTTTTATGAGTGAATACATGAATGATGAATTAGGTAGAGGAAGAAACAGAGTGATTTGATTTGGACTGGAATCACACATACACATCAGTGAGGAAAAAGACACACAGATCCTCCTATACAATCAAAATGTTTTATAGTTCTTCCTGGTAAGAGACAGATATTAGACTGTGTTGACCTTTAATTTACCTTTGTAGAACATAGTTTAAAAAGACAGTCTGGCTCATAAAATAAAATAACTACATTGTAAATCCACTAACTTGAGATTTTTATAGTGGAAATACTGATAGATTTGACCTTTAATGAGTTTCTCTGCTTTCATTATTAAGTGGGTTCTATTTTTTGTAATAGAAGGACTGTGATTTTGTGGATATCTTATGGTGTATTTTGGTTGGTTTTTTTCTTTAATCACCTTGGCAGAAATAAAGAAGAGGTTTTCCTCGTGGAAATCCAGATGCATGCTAACAGGCAGAAGGGAAAATGATAATTTGCTTGATTTATGACTCTGTTCAGATACAATGTACACTGCCCAGGACCATGCCTAGGTTTGGGTGCGTCCATCTCTACGGTCCACACATTGTCACCTCTGTCTGTTCTAATCAGATGAACTGTGGAAGTCAAGGATTATCTTCTCACTTGGTAAAAGCATACCTCAGGATAGGCAGAGCCTAGTAATTAAAAGCACAGATGGTATGTCAGTAGTATCAACATTTCTTTAGAAGCAGAATTGGAAAATCAAAATGTAAAACAACACATAAGAACTAGACACCTCAAGCATGTAATTGTATATTTATTTCTCTTTTTAAAGAACACTCCTTAATGTAATTCAATATACAAACTTGGTTTCACAGAATTATAATCCACTATATAGCACAAAGATAACCCAGATTGTGTGTGCGTGCACACACGTGTGCGTGAATGTGCACATGTTGTACCCTCCCTCTCTTCCACTCTTCTGGACCTACAGACAAAGGTTCTTCCAACTCTCAACACTAACCAAAAGCCATTCTGAGTGTCATATACAACAAACATCATTCTCCCATGAGTTCTTTGCCCTTGAACGATTCTTTTCCCAATTCCCCCTGAGATAGCCAGGAGCATGACACTCTTCCCCCATGCAAAAGGGTAAGGTGGCCTCCCCTAACGCAGATGTTAACCCTGTTCCCACGTGGACTGGCTGACAGGAAGAGCTGGGGAGCAGGTCTCCAATTCCGCCCTCAGTGCCTCCACACCCAACCCTCAGAGTCCAAGTGTGACCCTCTGTGTAGCCTTAGTTCCAGTTGCCATCCTGTGCAGCAAGAACCAAGGAGATTTCTAAGCCCAGGTCTTCTCCGTGGGCAGCGCACAGCACTGCCTGCCAAGCCACTGGGCCAGCCGATAACCAAGCTCTACACAGTCCCATGTGCTTTGTCACTTTCATTTTTAAAGACACCTAGCATAGGTCTGTAGCAACCTAGTGTCCAACTGAGTTACATAAAATTGTACCAGTGATGCACTTGTACATATTTACATGGGGCGGAATGTTTTCCCATATTTTAGATGAGTATATAGATCAACATGTTCACATAAGACCAAATACTTTTAATATTATTTATAACTGATTTATAAAGCTTTGAAAAAACTCACAATAGCACATTGTTTACTTTAATGCTTTACGGTACTATCAGTTTAAAATCACAATCAGCACTTAAGTTATAGTCAATCCAGCAAACAAGAGACAAAAAAATATACAAGAATTAAGAACTGACTGATACATCCTTTATCTTTTTTTTAAACTAATGCATAAGTGCAGAATAAGATACTCTAGTTTAAATATTTTGTTTACAATGTACATTTTTGTCTAGTTACGCAACAGTAAATCCCATGCTTCACATAGAAAAGCAATCCACAACATTAAGAAAAAATGTACAATTTATGAAACAAAGTAAATAAATATTAGTATTACAGAATCAGAGCTGTACATAAAAGCTGTTCAGTTTTAATCATATAAAAATATGTTTTAGTGCAACCTCACATATATATTGATGCTGTTTTGCTTTACATCATTTAGATCCAAGTGTCCAAAAAAGGAAAGAAATTACATTTATTACAAAGCAGATACACAAATTCTAAAATATGTACAAATTACTGCTAAAAAATGCTTATAAGAATATAAGCAAAGTAAAGAAAAGGCACAAACATCTGTACAATTTTAAAAGTACCAGACCCAATAGGTTAATTTCAAATTTTGTTTTGGTCAGGCTCATGATGACTTGTTAATTTACCCAATTCTTTTGATATAACAAAAGTATATATAATAGCAAACTACTGTAACTTAGGACAGGCATGCTATAAACATGATTACCTCTATTTCTAGAAAAACAGAAACAAAAAAAATGGGAAAATGTGGAAATGAAAGTCTCCATGCATCTTAGATCAATGTAGTTGACTCTTTTCTGATGAAGGTTCTTTGCCTTCCTCTGTGCTTGAAGATAATTCCTTGCTGCTGTGAAAGTCCGACTGTTTGTCATCCACACAACTCTTGCTGTAAAACGTGGAGTGAGCTAATGGAGTCTGTGATGTACCAAAATTGTCCTTTTCACCGTCATGCAAGTCGGGGTGGGTGACTGAGGAACAGGACTGCCCTGGCTCAGGTCCACTAAAGTGTCTAATGCTAACATGTGCACTTCCCAAGGGTTTCTGGTGGGGCTCTTGCACCCGTGCTGCCTGATCTGGCCCAAGCAGAGCTGCCTCTTCTGTGGCAATCCGGAGAGAGGCAATGGCTTTTGTACACGTCTGTATGTTTTCCTCCTGTTCCCGCTCTGTCGCATTCAGGCTGTCTTCCGAAGTGCTCTGTTTCATCAGTAGCCGAGGAGAGGAGGGGGCGCTAGGTGGACCGGGTGACTGCAAAGCGTGAGGAGCTCGCTTCTCATGCTGCTTCAAAAGCCCATAGGGGTCCTTGGCGAAGGACTCCCTAGAAGCGCCTTTCTTCTCCTCAGAGCCCTCCATTGGCAGAGGCAATGTGGGTGGAGGATGTAAACCGGAAAGGGCCGGTGGCATGGAGTGAACCATCTGGATCCCACCAACGGGCACCATGGGGATAGGAGCTCGCACTTGTTGCTGAGAGTGGAGTGGAAGATGACTGAAGACATAGTCATTAGGACCCTCAGGAAAAAGGCTGGAGCCTGGATGTTCATAAGCACCTTCTTGGTCTCCATAGAGACTGAAGTAAGGAACCTGAGGTAATCCTCTTCTTAAATTCTGCACAGGGAAACAGAGAGCACACAAGTCAGATCTCACCATCTTTACTCTTAGTCCAGCTACCTCATTCATTCACCCACTCTACTCATGCATTCACTACTTGGGTAGGATTCACTCCCTGGTCTTTTCATTCATTTTTCATTTTTTAGAACAAAAGAGATTTCTCTGGTGTCTTTGATAATACCTGAATGAAGGTGCCAGCCTGTAAAAAGAGACTTTTGTTTTTAAACAGCAGAGTGATAAAGCAGTCGGTGTGTTTTCCACTAGGTACAGAGACACATTTCAGATTGTCTTTTTCATAAAAAAGAGAATGAAGATAAAATAATGGGTAATTATCAGAAAAAAAGGTTGCTGAGCAAAAAACACTAATAAATTACTAATAATAGATTTTAAATTCAAAAGGAAGTAAAAAATATTACCATCTGTTTATAAACTGGACAGATTTTTAATGTTTTTCTTAAGTGTTGATGAGTATAATTGGAGTGACAAGCTTGAAAACTGGCTTTTTAGAAAAGTTTTCCACAGAACCAATGACAAAGTGGTAGTGAGGACCCACAAACTGGTTCCTCCAAAGTTAAAGATATTGATCTAAAATAATGAATTCCTGCTGAAGAGATGTTCAATGCAGAAGACTAGCTTCTTCATCAAATAACAAATCAACGCCACTTAAATCTGACATCAATAGCAATTTTTTTTTGGTTGGTTAGGAGTGTCACTCTGTCATCCAGGTTGGAGTACAGTGGCATAATCATGGCTCACTGCAGCCTTGACCTCCTGGACTCAGGTTATCCTTCCACTTCAGACTCCAACATAGCTGGGACTACAGACATGTACCACCATGCCCGGGTAATTTTTTTATTTTTTATTTTTTGCAGAGATGAGGCCTGACTGTGTTGCATAGGCTGGCCTCTAACTCCTGGCCTCAAGTGATCCTCCTGCTTCAGCTTCCCAAAGTGCTGGGATTATAGGTGTGAGTCACCACGCTCAGCCACCTAGCAATTTGAATAAGAAAATTATCCATCAGAGAAGTAGTTAACATTAAATATCTCAAAGTTGACAACTTAAATTCAGCTACATAGCTGGAACCAGAGATGACTGTGTCTTCATTATGTTGTTTATACTATTATTTCCACTTAAATATCTTCTTGGCAATTAATGAATTAAGGATACTTAAAATTTTGAGCTAGAATTACAGATTTCATGAACCCAGACCTGAAAATGGGGAATTTATTTTCTACATTCTTTCTGTAGTGAAATATAATTTACATTGTCGGGTTGTTGGGTTTTAATGAGATTATCAGGCATCAATTACTATGATTCCTTTTTTTAATGGATTTTCATCTAAAAGAGACTCTGTTCATTTCTTATTCTTTGAGAACTTAAAATAAATATAAACCTGTACAATATGGCAGTAGTCGAGGAGAGAGGAAAAAAATGTTCTAATTCATTTCAAGGACGTTTTGTTTCTAAAACTCAAAGTATGTTCTCTGCCATCAAGGATTCATCCAGATCTATTTAGATCATGAGACTGGCTTAGAAGCTATAAATTATGCATGGTTTCTGCTACTCTCTGCCAGTTGTGGCCCTTACCCTGCTCTGGGCCGCACCTTATTCAAGCTGGAAGGAAACATGACTTCTCCTAAAAGTGTGAGTGACATGGTATAATCATCTGCCCTATGGTCACCATGACCTCAGAAGCTAGGAAAGGTGGGGATTTTATGGTATGAGAAAGGATTTCAATCCTGTACACACACAAAATCCTCCTTGTATTTATTCTGGTTTAGAAAAATGCATGTCTCTTTTTCAGGTGGAAGATCAGTAATATCTACAATAACACTCTTTGAAGAAAATCCTGTGAATTTTTTTTTAATTGCAGTTAAACACAGATTCAAAGTTTAAAATAAAATGCAACTTGGTTATTTTTCCATTTTACTTTTGGCTGCTGTTCTATGATGTCTACTGCATATACCTCATCAGAAGGGAGACATGTGAGGGAACCCAGGGAGCCAGAGAGAGACAGAGAGAGAGAAAAAGAGAGAAAGAGAGAGAGAGAGAGAGAGAGATGTCCTATCATGTGATGCTATTGACCTCCCGACTCCATGCTGACAAAGGGAGTAATAAATTGTCCTCTAAAACTACAATACAAGTCAACATGTTCCAAATCCAATAAAGTCTTATTGGTGTTACTAAGGAAAGCTTCCAATTCAGCCCTTCACTGATCAGAAATGAGGTGATTTCAGCCAGAGAAGTAAGTGTACAAGGAGAATTTCCACCATGCACCCACTTTCACTCTAAACCCCACCAGGGACTTCCACACATCCTCTCTCCCCCCAGCCCTTCTTTCTTCACCCGCCAAAGAAACACCCAGTAAGTTTCCTCTGCTTTGGTTTTTACTGTGTTTTCCTGTCCCATTGTCTTGTAATTTGGAACTTATCAGAAGTGCATAAACTCTTACTTAACATCTTAATCTCAGTAAGAAAAATTTTGCTATGGAAAAACAAATAATGAATTCAAGTGTGGACCATGTTACACGTATGTGCGCACAGATGTGTAGACACACACACACACACCCCTATATCCCATGTACAGATCTGTTGATTTCCCACCTTTTCAGCAGTGTGTCAGTAGGGACTCCAGAAACAAATGCAAAGTAGGAGGTGGGAGAGCGAGATATTCCCTGGGAGCAGCAGGGAGCAGGGGAACTAATGCTGCGAAGGTGAAGGGAGAGGTGACCCATCTATGCTCACTCACTGACTGGGGCTGCAGAGAGAACACGGCCTTGGCCTGAAGACAGGCCTGTCCTGAAGGTGCGGACATACCAGCAGGAGGCTGTCAGCCCACTGCATTCCTTACAGCTGAGTGGCACATTCTTCCAGGGATAAAAATCTGCCCACCACCCTGGCTACCACAAACAGATTAAGAAACTGTGTCCAGGAGGTCAAGTGGTCTGCCTAACATCACATAGATAACAAGGGACAGAACTGAATGCTGACTGCCTCACTAGACACAATCTTCACCTACACCACACTGGGATGGAGGACCGGGCCACATCTTTGTTTTTCATCTTGCTATTTATCTACCAGAACTTTGAAAAGGAAATGTAATTTTTTTAAAGACATGGCCAGAAGCCATATTTTTTCATCCTCATCCTTGAGCCACACATAGTAGATGCTCAAAACTATTTACTGAATAAATGGATAAAAGACTCTTATCTTTTATTCTATCTTTTTTCCTTAAAATTAAAATTAACCAGAGGGCTTTTGGGCAGAAATGGCCGGGTGGTAGGAATCCTAGTGACTGCATATTGTCTCCTTCAAATCTGTTCCCCATGATCACCTTCACCCCAGACTGAGCCAGAGTGAATGTCATGCTGGGCTACGAGGTTCCTTCACACTACGGCCACTGTCCCGTGAGGCCTCCATCAATGTTAGGCAAAAAGACATTGCATTGCAAACAGAACTTCTATCAAAAAGGCTTATTTTTAGAATTATTCCAATTTGATATTTTCATACATTATTCAGAGAGGATGAAGCTTTCATTTATTATGGCATTAAGGAGAAATCCTTCTCATAGCATGTCAATTCTATTTTTCTCTGACCACAGAATCTTGTCCATATGTCACAGAAATATGAAAATTCTCCTCTGCCTCTCAAAATGGTGTGAGAAAGCATAAAATGGGAATTGCTTGGGATCCACTGCCCTTGCTTCATGAAGGACTTCCAGATCTATTCTGTGATCAGAGTGGCAGGCTATAAATCCTCTAAAGAGAGTTAAACTGGATAATAGTCCAAAGGCTTCATAAATGGCAAAGTTTAAAAATTCTATTAAATACTCAGGTGAGCTGGTATTTAAACACAAAAACAAACAAATAACTCCATTACCTCCAAGGGCACTTGTTGAGGAAGAGCCTGGGCCCTAAGAAAATAGGAAGTCAAGAAAGCAGAGGGAGGATATAGAGGAGATTTCTATGACATACCTTCATCATAAATTAGGATAACGGCAATAGCGACCATGGATTACTCTTAAGCAGTAGGTTTAATGCAAATTTATAGCAGAGCACCTGTCCTGCCTCATTCCATGGCTCAGCTGACCATGGTGTCTCTTTCAATTTGTGTAAGATTTTAAATAATGAATAAAACGGACACGTTGGTGCAAACTCAGTGACTGGTAAAACCAATCTGTTTTCAACAACTTTCTGGGCATATATCCCCAAATTAGATGAATACGCTTAGTCCACCTTTCAATGCCTTTGCCCAAGTTGACTGTGGGTTGCTATAATTTTTTATAATCACAGTGTATCTGCACTAAAGCCTTGTTTTTTATGACTGCAATTGACTGAATATGTTCTACCATCTCACAAATGCCACAGTCTCAATCCCCTTGGCCAGTGCCAAAGCAGGAGCTGCAGGGATGGCCGCAAGAGGCTCGCTCATCTAACACACCGGCCAGCATCACTGCACCTATTCCGGGGACAGCATTTGTTACCCCAGACTCAGTACCCCATGATCTGGGGGATTTACAGTTCTCTAAGTGTACTGTAACGGTATAAACTGCAGAAGATCCCTTCTTTATACTTTTGCTAAGACACCAAAACCTGCGGAAATTACCTGTTTTTCTTAGCTTGCTAATGATTAGCTTGACAAATAAGTTAGGTCCCTATTGCAGTGTATATTTCTGCAGGATATGCACCATCAGGACAGAGTTGGTACCAGGCTTATGAAAAGAGGGTGCTGGGGACTGGGCAGTAGAATGCTGCAACTTTCCTAAAGTTCAAAAATGACAGCCTGAGCTCAGGATTCAGGGTGGTGAAAGGTGATGAGAGAGAAGGAACCAGCCACCAGGGCAGTGGTAAGACAGAGTTGGGAGCTGGCAGCGCTTCCTTTGTCCATGAAGGGTGGGGTTGATGTGCATGACAGCAGAAATCCAGAACAAAGCAGGTACAAGAAAGAGTAGAGACCAGGAAATAAAAACACACTTAAAGCAAACAAACTCCAAAGGTACCATTCCTTTGTCTATGCTAAGTATCCGCTTTATTCATTTTTTAAAATCTTACACAAATTGAAAGAGACACCATGGTCTGCTGAGCCATGGAATGAGGCAGGACAGGTGCTCTGCTATAAATTTGCATTAAACCTACTGCTTAAGAGCAATCCATGGTCGCTATTGCCGTTATCCTAATTTATGATGAAGGTATGACATAGAAATCTCCTCTACATCCTCCCTCTGCTTTCCTGACTTCCTGTTTTCTTAGGGCCCAGGCTCTCCCTCAGCAAGTGCCCTTGGAGGCAATGGCTAGAAAAGCAGATATGTTCATGCTTTTGAACATACCAAGTGTGTTCTCTTGGTATGAACATACCAAGTGTGTTTTCTCCTCTCCCCGTACCTAAACGGTTTCATGCATCCATTCATGTTGGGCAAGATAATGAGTGTATTTTTTTAAAAAAAGTTTGAGAAGTCAAGGCTAACACCCGAATCAGAATCCTTACCTGAAGAAAAGTTACATGACTGACACCTAAATGTCCCTGTGAGTGTCTGCCTATGCAGCCAAGCCATTCCAAAGACTTCGCCTTTTTTATTCACATAAAGGTTTCAACTCAGATCTATAATTAGTTAAGCTTAGATACCCTACAGAAAGGCCTCACCTGCCCCTAGCTGGAAATACACCACTGCTCTGATGCAATAATCCATTTGGGGTACTGCCACAACCATATGACTGACTACAGCATGCAGTAAAAATGTCTTCCTGTTGTTTTCAGTAACCAAGTTCACTCCTTGCCATGTAGATACCCATGTTATAATAAATCCCACACCAGTGTGTTATCAAGAGGCTCCAATGTGCTGTGACTTATATATTCAAGAGAGTGAATTATACTTACAGGAGGCCCCAATACAATTGGCTCTGCTTGCAAATACTGCCCCATGGACAATGGTGGGTTATGGTATAAAGCCCTTCTGGGAGATGGCGCTCGTATGGTGGTCATGTATCTTCTCTCTCTTCTGGGAGAGAGGTCTCTTCTTGCCGTGATGTCTTTCCCAGGAGACACTGGCCTTCTTGGAGACAAATGCCTTCTTGGTGAAACATCTCTTTGGGACATCTCTCTTCTCAATGCAGCTTCCTTTCTTGGTGAAAGATGTCTCATGGGTGACAAATCTCTCCTAGGTGATAAATGTCTTCTGGGAGATAAATCTCCTTTGGGTATCAGATACCTCTTTGGTGAATTATCTCGACAAGGTGAAGAGTCATATCCTGGTGAGGAATGGTGGCTTGAGGGTGAGAAGTCCCTAGGAGAGGAGCTTGGCTCTGAAGGCAGCATGCACTCCTCATCCATACAACTAGGTATGTCCAACCTGTCTTTGTCTGGTTCCGAGTCTGTACTTTTGCTCTGGAATAGCCTCTGGTATTCTGTCATCTGGGTATCTTCACAGGAGTCACTGGGTGTCATAAGCTGAGTAACCTGAATGCTTGGCAAAGTGACCAAATAGCTGATCAATGAAGAATGCCCCAGGGAACTATCTGAAGGAACGCCATGGGGTATGGTGCCAACGTTCACAGGCAGGGAGGAGAACCTAGGAGGCTGGGGACTGGTGCTTCTTGATCTTGTTTTTGGTGTTAAATCTCCCTGGTCATCAAAGTCATCCTCATCTTCATCGTCATCATCATTATCATCTCCATCCTCACCATCCGATTCTTCAGCATCTGAGAACTGATGATCAGTTGAAATGCTGGACATGCTATGCTTCTCAGCTGCTTTGTGCAAATCTTCCATATTTTCTGAAACAAATTGAACAAAGATAATGGAGATCAAGATCCACATGTCAAAGTTAGAAGCTTACTTAGGCCCTTCTCTCCCCAAAAGCTTTCCCCAACCTTCTATCCCCCAGACACAGCTATGTCTCTGAACTCCCATAACTTTCATGAGACACTTGCCTATGCAACCTTGTATTGGTTTTATCTTTTGATGTACCTATGTGGTATATAAACATCCCCAACTTACAATAAGGACTCCAGAGTAGGACCTTATATCGCAGGTATCACCCTACTCATAGAAAACCCGTAACAAATGAGTATGGATAATGTTAGTGATGATGCTAGAAGAAAAAGAAAAGCAACTACCTGTCTGTACAGGTGCAGGTGCAAACTTATGTATAATTGGTGTATCTCAGGAGGTTTGTCCAACCCCCCCCAGGTTCTCTATTGAGGCTAATATTTTCCTATTGGGCTTCTACTTGATAGGAATATTAGCACATTAAAACACTTTAAAATTTCCCAAAAAGCCTTATAAAATTTAAATCACTATCATGACACAAGTGCAATTATATTTCCTTCATGACTCTAGATAGAAGTATTTTCATAGTAAGGCCTCTTTCCCCCCAGAGTCAAAACTGAAATGTGTTTATTTCTACTCAGTAGGTTTCAAGCAATTCAGTGTGTCAGATTTGTTTTCTATATTCAGTATTTCATAAAATGAAATGTGATCAGTTTTTATAAACTTATTTTACCACCTTGGCCACAGAGCTCCAGTGTGCATAGGGAAAAGGTCTGTCAACTAAATTATGATATACCTGCTTCCTCAGTTTCTGTATCATCCACTGATGTCATGGAGACTCCTAATTCCAGGCATTTTTTCATGTGTGCTTTAGATTTCATATGCTTTGTCAGGTTTCCTAAAAAACATAGCCAAAAGGCGGGGTGGGGGTGGGGGTGGGGGGAATTAACTGGTTACTAAAACGTGAATTCATTGAGAAATGAAATAATTTCATTACATTCATCACATAACATAGATTTGTTTCTATCCACTACCCCTTGCTTCAGACTTAAGAAGAAGAATTTGGTTTCTGAAGATATCAATCCCTGTGAGCTTTGGCTCAATCTCAGTTTTTCTTTATTCTAGAAGATGTGTAGAAGTACAGGGTCACATCTTTTCAAGAGTAGGCTCCAAGCAAGACTGAAGATCCCAGGCTTCCCTGCCTGAGAAGGGACCATATCTATCCGAATGCACTAGCCTCCTGGGATTCCACATACACAGGACAACACAAGCTGGTCACACTCCTTGGAGATATTTCAGAATATAACATTCTCAACACACCCAGTGGACCCCAGACCTTCTGACATTAATCAGATACAGATTAACCTCCAAGGATCCTTACTGGTCAGAAGAAAAAATACACAACTAGGTGGGGCCAACCTTGTCGGTGCATTCAAAGATCCATACAAATATTTAGCTAACTAAGCATTATTCCCAGTATTTAGCACCTATCCATCTGGCATATGTTAGCAAACTTTATGATAGCAGTTTCTAAAATTCTGGAGCAGCAAATATTCCCTCTTGATTTGTCTTGAGACTCCTATCATGCTAAGAAAAAAAGAAAGGTTTCATGTCAATTATATTATAATGATGACATGTACAATTATACAAATATATACATATGTGTATTTGTGTGTATATATGTATATGTAGATTTATTTAGTTGCTATATGAAATGTGAGAAATTCTGGAAACACTGATCCAATCACCCTTGACCTAGACTCTATTGAAGAAAATTATATATATACATACATAATATGTAAAATTCTATGCCATGTAATTTATCAAGACATTCAGGAATAAATTCAGTTGTAAGGGGCCTTTATATCCACTTCAGTAGAAATGGCCATAATATTATACGTGCTCTTTGATGATGTTTTAGCAATGCTTTGAGAGAAGGCTCCCTGAAATTGCCGTGGAAACTCAACACACTGACATCATTTGTTCCTCTTGCGGGGATGTTTAGGCTACTATTAATGTAATATGTAAGCCACAATTCTAAACTGGGACACTTATTTATTATTTTACTTATATTGCTTTATTATTTACTTATTGCTTATTTACTTATAGATTTTACATGCTTTTTTGATCTTTCTAAACACAAATATTTCTAGGCCCCTATTGTTCTTATTTATCAAAAAATTATATCTATAACTTTTTGGAGCTCAAAAATCTTATAGACATATCAATAATTCTTAAATCTGTCAATTAATTAAATGTATCTATAAATTAATGGAAATCCTCTGCTTCTGCCAGGGTGCAAATACACTGTGTATGTGTATGGGTGTGGATGTTAAGTGTGCCAAGAGAGTTTATTTAGATCTTAATATGTATTTCTTCTATATTTTTCTCTCCACCCATTCCAAGGATAGTCAGGCTTCGGACTCCCATTTTCAGAATATGTTTGTAGCTAGAAACAGGGGTCTGAAATAATCCCACCCTTACTTTGGCTTGTTGAAGTCATGAGCTTCTAAAGTAATGTACTAGGGCAAGGGCAGAGAAGGAGAGTGGAGAGGGAGGCCTGAAGAATTGGCAGAGGCAAAAAGAAGGGACTTGCCCCTACAAGGGCACTCCTGTGCTCAGAGGATGATGTGAGTTTGAAAACAGGCATTTCGGCCTGAGGTGAAAACTGGCAGGGTTTCCCATGTTGTTTTTCTCATTCTAAGATTCTGAGACATTTGCACATTCCCAAAGGGTGACAAGGAAACGCCAATAATGACCAAGAATAAATTATTTCCTGCAAGATGATGATTCAGAGCCAGACTTAATTTGATTTTTTTTAGACATCTAGAAATATGTCATTTCTTCATCCAATTTTTCACACAACTATATCCACAGCAAATTCTAATGCCCAAAGAAGATATGATTTGTAATTAGTGAATTTGCAGTACTTCCTAAAATTGGAGTTTTCATTTTCTTATCTTCTAGGGATTATCTTAGTAAAGTTCTATTTAAAAGGGTTGATTATGCAAAGGTGAATGGTATTTATTTCTTTTGAAATGCAAATGAACACACTTTCTCTCTTTTTCAGCTTCAAATGAGGCATTCCAGTAATACAAATACCTTTTTAATAAAGAAGAAAAAGATATGTTGACAGACATGTTCCATTTCTGGAACAAATACAACAATTTAGGATTTGGGGCTATAATAGAAAATAGGAATTCATTTCTCTACCAGAGATTATTTTACTTGATATTTTATTTATCTTGATAGGCATTAGAGCAGATTAATTAGTATGCAAATTTAAAGATAAAACATTGGAAATGATGTGAGGTTGGTGAGGAGGTACATACAGTATCCACTAGATCTAATGTAAAACACACTTCTACAAAGGCCAAACAACCTCTAATTCACAATTGTTTGTATTCTGAGAATATTGGGTTTATGAACATTTTCATGATTTTATAAAAAGATAAATATATAGCTGGAGCAACTTTCTTAAGCAAAATATTTTTATGTAAGTTACTCATTAAAAACAAATTTTAAAAAAATGTTTCAAGGCAAGTCCTAGTTTTATAAGATTAACAGTTGTGGCCTGAGAGTAAGAACATGTCTCTGTACTGATAAATACACGGAACACAAGCTATCAAATTTCTATGCATAATTAATGCAACTGTGGATGGAGGGGCCCACCTGGGAATCTGTGGATCTCTACATTATTTATAATCTTGAGACTGACCATGTTTTCTTCCCAGCTGCTGCCTTGCTTTTCTAATATCACTGCATGTGCAGTATTTCAATACTGGTGCGAATATTATCTAGACCACATAACATTTCCAACATGAAGTAATAGCTATCCAGACAATTCTTAGCCACTTCCTTTGGAGACAACTGGCCTGGACCTAAGTCTATAGCTCTTAATTAGGTCATAAAAGGAGCCTCACAGTCTCACATACATCCTTTGATCACTTACATGAAGAGAAAATACATTTCATAGAGTCATATTTTTACAAATAAAGCCATTTTATTGTTGATGGGGTTGGTTATAAAATAGTTTAAAACATAAAGTAAATACAAAATATATAAACAAATATAAAATATATAAATATAAAATAACCATAAGAAGAGTATTTTTCCTTTCAAAAAAGTCAGATTTCTACCTTTCGTTTTGAAGGCAAAGTTACATAACTTGCATACGTAAGGCCGAACATCAGTATGGGTGCGGATATGTTTTTTGAGCATGCTTGGCTTCTTACAGCGAATCCCACATTCTTCACAAATGTACTTTCCACGTCCACGTCCTCTGACATATACATAATCTTCATTTGATTTATACCTGTTTAAAAAGGGGAATCCAGTGTGTTTTAAAATATTCTCAGCATGTTATATATCAAACTGAGAGCTAATTATATGCATGGCAGATTTTTTTATGAGGGTCTTTTACAAACAAGTATTCAACTTTACTTCCATGAAGCCTGTGAAATTTATGCAGTAAGTAGCTGAAAAAACTAGATAATAGATTTGGCCCTGTAAACAAAATGGAATTCTACATGGAATTCAAAATGGAATTGGCTTCACTATTACATGTAAATGTATTGACTTAGGGAATAGATGTTCAGATGGGTTTACATAAACTTCAAAGAGTTGTAGACCTTTGGACTGGATTCTAGTATAGCCTCCAATCAAGGGACATCCAAAACGCATGCCAATATATTCATCATGTATTTTTTGTTAACATTACATCATCTAAGCTATGCATGTACAATACACACAACCCCCTAAATTTGCTAAAATAAGTATAACTGATAATATAATTCTTCATTGCAAGTTCCTACTCTATTTTTACAATCCTGGCACGAGGGTGCCTCAGAAATTTCTAGTTTACACAGGCTGAGCTCAGCTCACCAACTGTTGTCTACAGATTTGATCCGCTCTTCCCAAAGACCATGAATCTGTACTAACGTGGAGTCTAAATTTCAACTGGCTTCTTGAAGGTACTGTTACATAACGAAAACTAGAGATTCTATTTTTAATCAAATTTGCATTTGCTTCCAGAAGGCTTTCATAGAGATGTCTGAAAGGATATTTGAGGTCATCTAGTTTAATCAAATTGGTTAGATGAACAAAGTCTTAAGTATTTCCTTTAATAATCAAGGGAAGAAACCTATTCAGTGCTCAACCATTCCATTTTGTTTAGAATAAAATAAAACATGATCTATCATGGAGTATAGTAGCATTTTACTGAATAATTCAACGAATATCACTATCTGTTAAATCACAGTTAAGATAGAATTATGAATCTAATGTCATTTTTGGAAAGATATTCCTTGTACTGGGTTCTTTTATAACTTCCAGAGGCAAACTGACATGCAAAATGCCCTAATTCACTGTGAATTTACTTAAGGGCACTAGATTTACAGTTTTCTACATGCTAAAAGCATTGCAACTTCCCTATTTTGGGAATAAAATCCTCCAACAGGAATAAAAACAAATTTAGCTTTAATTGTCCAATCCACTGAATAATTTTTAATAAGGAGAATTCATTCACATATTTAAATACCAACTCTGCTGTGAATGTTACTTAATCCTAACAGAATCTACTTTTTGCTCAGTACTGATCCAGGTGAGAGCTAAGTAGAGTCAAAAATATGAATAATCAATTTTGCATGCCTTTGGTTCCTTTAATGTTTTCTCCTTTTATAAGGAACTTCAACTTCAACTTGTTCTTTAAAATTATTTGAATTTGTTGATACTTTTACAACACTTTTTCTGAAAGTTCAAAATATCATTGTCTTTTGCAATAGAGAAAAATATAAAGATGTAAAATATCTTTCACCTTTCAACTTTACTATTCCCTGCCCCTAACTACATGAAATTGCTTATGTGATAGAGAATAAAATAAATAATTTTAAAGAAAGCTAATATTCTTCAAGCTTACTATAGCCCATCATCATAGTGATGGCAAATCATTATACTGTCAAATAATATAATCGCATTCTCAATGTTTTAGCTAATTAACTTGCTTCCATAATGGAAATACAGCAAAATTCTGTATAAAATATGATATGCAGATATTATAAAATATAGTATGCAATATCTATTTATTTGAAAAATCTGTACAAATAAAATATTTACCATACAACAGTCTTGTAGAAACATAAATCTACTTAATAGAAGAATTAATGGATTTTGAAAACAATAATTTAAAGATATGTTTAACTAAATTATTAAACCTATGACTTAGATAACATAAGAATCATATACACTTAAAAATTTGGTTAGCAATACTTTTTTTTAAGTTATCATTTTGCAATCACCAAATAAGGGGAGGTGACACTGTTTAAAAAGAACATTCGATAACCACCAGGTAGAAATTGGGCCAGGGATTCGGAAATGGCTGGGACAGAGCCCATAACACAGGGCAATGGAAGGAGGAGGCAATGGAATACGGGCACAATCCTCTTGGATCATCAAAACACAGCAATAAAATGTTCACATACGCTTTTTCACTTGTGTCCTTCGTGAGTGGAGATGGGCTCCCCAAAGCATACAGTAACTGTGAAGGTCTCGCTAATCTATTGGTGCAAGTGCACTGCTATGAAGAAGACTGCTGAGTGAGAGGGTTGATTCAGTCACAGGGACCTCTCAGTCTCTGAGGAAAGATAAAATCTATATTTCTCTCGTTTGTGTTAAAAGATGGCGGGTGTCAAAAAATACTGCGACAAGTTTCATGACTACATACATCTAGGATTTTAGTGGTGAAAATACTAGACACATCCAAAGGGGGCATAACCTAAGAAAGAACCAATTAGAATAATATCTCTCCAAACTGGGTAACACTATGTGAGAAATCAATATCTCATCTCACTAAACATTCAATATCTTACAGTCAAACAAATAACATTATTTTGTTCTCCAAATATAACTGGAATAAATTTGTGCTCATGAAAATACATAAATTGTAGATTTGTTGTAGAGATAAGGCTAGTTACATCTTAATCTCCCAAGTGTGGTTAGTGTAGTTTAAACTTATTAAATTTTAAAATCTTAAGTAGGCTTTTCCTTCCATGTGACTGAATTAAAGATAAGTTTCCATCAAAATCTAAAGTTAGGCATTACACATATGTGTAATTTTTCTCAACTATATAGGTAACAAGGTCATTGAACCTTATTTCTTGAGTTTCTGTGACTCAGAACTCAACATTTAAAAATAAATTCCTAAATACAGAGAAGTTGTCATAGACTAGAGGAGACTGGAGAGACAGGACAACTGAATGCAATGTGGTACCCTGACCTGGATCCTGGAATAGAAAAAGGATGTTGATGGAACTGGTGAAATTCCACTAAAGTATGCAGTTTAGATGATCAGGAAAGCAACCAATCAAACAAATTAACTAATTCTTAGGATTATATATGAGTGTGCATAATTTCATTTTTGTAAGCATAGAATAAAAATAGGCCCATTAATAACACAAATTCCCATAAAAAAATCAAAGAATGAAAAAACTTAAATGATATAAAGAGTCTACCAATATAGTAGATTTTACATTAAATTAGTTAAACAAAAACTTAAGGCAGAGGTTTGAACCATACACATCAGGGCCATTTTCATTAAAAGCAAGTCCCAAAAGTAAGGGCATGAACTCATTATCCATTACTAGACAGACTTCAGAAATGTGACTAGAAAAGGAATTCACTTGAAACTCCCAACCATGGTAGACACAATTTTTTTTCATACAGACATCCTTGACCATTTACTCTGACTTATCACTGAACATTTCACATTTGCACTTATGTTTTCTTACCCTCCTTCAAAGATTTTAATTCGGATTGGCTCAGTTTGTTTGGATCCAATATCTTTATCTCCATGAACATCTCCTTTCCCTCTTTCCTTTAAGATATTTCCCACTAGTTTCCTTTCTAGTTTGCTGCCAAATAAAAAGGACGCATCAGGTTTCATCTGTAGGACAAAAACAGAGAACCATTTTCACATACTTTCTCTAAGACATAGTAGTCCCTATATCCCACTCTTCCATAATCTTGGAAAATGACCCTAAATACCACACTAAAAGGCCAGGAGCTAATTCTGTAAAACAAAGGACTCTAGGGATAAAGTCAGAGAAGAATGACAGTTTCCACTGAATAAAATCATTTTGTTTTTGTAAAGTTACACACACACACACACACACACACACACACACACACACATTCAGTACTCCGTACAATGCTAATAAAGCCTTAAAAGACACATTATATATTTTTAAGTAGCAATAAAAATAATCTATATTAATTAAAGAAGTAGTCTGAAAATTATTGAAGGGAAAATGACATTAGTAAAAAATACTTTTAAATCCTCCATTTGCTTCATTATTAATTTAGTATAAATTCTAAAATGTCTTATTAAAATTTTTTAATTTTACATTGATTGTTCATGTAGAAACAAAACAGCCAAAAACTTAGAAACATACATTGTCTTTGTTTGTTTGTTTGTTTGTTTGTTTTTGAGTCAGGGTCTCATTCTGGCATCCTGGCTGGAGTGTAGTGGCACGATCACGGCTCACTGCAGCCTTGACCTCCTGGACTTAGGTAATCCTTCCACCTCAGCCTCGTGAGTACCTGGGACTACAGGTATTTGCCACAACACCTGGCTAATTTTTTTTGTTTGGGTGTGTGTGTTTTTTGTTTGTTTTTTGTAGAGACGAGGTCTTGCTATGTTGCCCAGGTGGGTCATGAACTCCTAGGCTCAAGCAATCCTCCCGCCTCAGCCACACAAGGTGCTGGGCTTATAAGCATGAGCCACCGTGCCCAGCAGAAAAATAAGTTTTGAAAGAGATGTAGAGAAAGTAAGTTCAGTTCTGACACCCTTTAGGCCTTCTTTCTGATCTTTCCTTCCAGCATTCACTCGCTGTTCTATGGCCCCTTTCACAATTCCCTGAATTCTTGACACCCAAAGAAAAGCAGATCTCCTAGGTCACTCACACAGGTCAGAGGGAAGGAACACACAGGAATTAGAATGTCATGGCACCTGGGTAAAGGAGACACTTTCATTCTTTGAGACTTTCCCCAGAACCCTCAGAACCAGGGATAGTCGGTGGCTTCTCCCATTCCTGGGAGAGTCCCGTGTTGCCAAGGACTGTTCCAACTCTGACCTTAACTTCATTTGCATTTTTTAGACCTTTTATTCTTCACTTCATCTACTCTGCAATCAAATCCATAAAACAGAGTGCTTTCTAAAATAATATAAGTTACCTGAGCAAACTGTTTCCAAGCACTTGATGATGTAAGCTTGCCAGTTCCAGGCCTATGCATAGCAGCCAGAGTATAAATTTCTGCAGTGATTTTTTGCTTGGACCTCAGAAGAGCTAGTGTGGTCTTGGTGTTCAATCCCGATGGGTTTGGGTTACAGGAACTAATGCACCATGAAGCATAAACCGAGGATTTGAAGGTGGCCTGTTGCACATAATTGGGTTTTGTATAATTCAAGAAGCACCAACTCACGGTAGTTGTTGTCCGCAGACTGGGGAACTGAAGAATCTGCTGGAAATCTGCCACATCCGTGAAAAGAAGAGTCGAGTTTGCCACATTCCCGCTCGGGCCAGAGGCCATATGGACCAGCATGCCAACAGGCCGCTTCTGGCCCTTGCCTTCCTCTTCCGGCTGACCGTCTCCCATTGGCAACGAAGAACTCTGTGGGCTCATGCTCATGTCCGATGCTGTCTCATCAATATCTAATTCATCTGAGGATTCCTTGCTTTCCGAAGGCCCACTAGACTTTTGCCCTGGAGGGGGTCCCCTAGAACCAGAGAGCATCTCCCTGCCAGGCGGCAATGGTTCCCTGGAGGGCACGCTAGTAGAAGGATGGTCTTGAGATGAGGAGGGCGACAGAGAGGAGAAGGAAGATGACCCTGACTGCAAGCCATCTTTTGGCTCAGAAGCACACCCTTGTCGCACCAGCTGGGGTTTCTGGGGACGGGAAAGATCCTTTTTGATGTCTGAGTTGGTCAGCTCCACAGCACTAAGCTCCTCGACAATCTGTCCATACATCTTTTCTTCTTTGACTCTTTTCTGCTGCTTTGTTTCCATGAAGAGCTCCAAGCTGCTAGCTGGAGAGAGCATTCGCTTGCTACCTCCCAGGGTGGCCACACTGTCAGAAGTGGAAGGTAAACACAAGGGGATTGAGGATTCCAGGCCAAGGGGTAAGGTCTGAGGTGCTTTCCAAATGGGGTATTTTTCCAAGCCTGCATGCTGCCCCAGCACCTGGGCAATGTTGAAGCCTATCCCTTGCATGGCTGCATTGGTGACCAGTGTTCTTTGGGTCATATTCTCGTCGACTTTGCATATGACAATGGCGGGGCTGTTCTGCCCAAGTATCTGAGAAATGCTCGTGTACATGACACTTCCATAGGATGGTACATGTGTCTGGATTCGAACAGGAACCACCGTTCCCGGTAAGGACTGCAAAGGCCCAGCGTTTGCTGAGGCAAAATCTTCTTGAAGAATCTGCTCAGAGGGAGTTTCGGTTGACTTGCTGCTCTGGTCTGACGGAAACTTTGGAAGAAGGTTCTTTGAGTGTAACCCTGATGTTCCTGAATAACACGGATAGGCCTGCTCTTTCGTGTGCGGGTAATCAGCTGACTTCCTTCCAGCGTGCTCTGTCACATGCTCTAAGGGATAACTAGAATGAATTTCTGCCTGGAAAGAAGGCTTGCCATAGCTTTTCTGAGGGTGTTGAGCAAAGGGAGGTGGGAAATGTGCCTGCCACCAGGGAGGCTGCTGAGCTGGTAAATGAACCATACAGACCGTAGGATACTGAAACTGAAACAAGGCATTCTGGATGGGAGAGAATGGAAGAGCCTCTTGATGCGGAAATAAATGTGGCTGTTCAGATAAGTGCTTGCTTGCCATGTAGGATGTTGGCTGGATCAGGGGGTTTCTTAAAGACTCTTGACTGTCCATGTGCATGATCTGTGGCTGGGCCAGGTGGAGTGGCTCTGAGCTCAGTGGAGCACAAGGACCCACCTGCTTTCCTGGGTCCTCAGCAGGAAGAGGAGGCAGCACTGCAGATGGGCCGTGGTGCCACCCAGACCTGAGGCCGGCATGCAGGTGTTCCAGCTGTTCCTGCTTCACACTCTGATCCATGCCAGCCTCACCTTGGGCGATTTCTGGGGAGCCACTGAAGGAAGCCTGTCGCACCAGAAAGCACTTCTTCCTCTCCCGGGATGGTGATAACGTTGAGGCTGCTGTTCCCGCCACGGGAGCGTGGGACAGATTCCCGTAATCAAATGATTTGCTCCGAATTTCAGGGACTTCCGTTGGGTGAGGACAAGGCATCTGCTCTGACGAGCAGCGTCGCATCTCTTTTTGGTGGTGATGACCCGGGACAGACAATGAGTATGAGCCAGCAGGGACAGTCAAAAACTCTGAATGCTTCCCAAAGTCATCTTGCTTAGGAGCAGCAGAGAGCTTACCAGTTTCTTCTCTTTCAAAAGACATTGAGAAACTAGAGCTGTGGGACAAGTTGCTTTCTTGGCTGGGGCTGCGAGAGAGGCCCGTGCCTGTGGATTCAAAGCTGGACTCCCCTGAGGAGTGCTCCATATCTGCAAGTCGCAGACGCTTCTTTTTGGGCGGTAGCTTCTCAGCCGGGAGCTGGGACAGAGTCTCACTTCTCTGGGGCCACTGAAATTCCTCTACAGGCTTCTCCGGCTCTTTGCTCTGGGCTTCTTTCTCCTTCTCTGGCTTATCAGGCTCCTCAGTCACTCGAATCTCAGGAACCTGAATGTTGTGCTGCCGGACCAATCTGGGCTGTGTGTGATAGGACTGCTGTTGAACCTGCTGAGAGGGAGATGGTTTCCCAGCACTGTCGGCACCATCCCCGGGTGGAGCCCACTCAGGACTCACTGGGGCTTCTGAAATTTCACTGTCACACGTCTCTGAAGGGGAAGGGGCTTTATCCTGCGTGCAAGCCACTAGTTCAGCTGACTCAGACCTTTCAAATGAATTAGGTCGGCTCAGCGAGTTTGTGTGCTGAATCACAGAAATCACATTTCCAGGAGGTTTCCTGCCCCCCAGGTCTGACATCTTGTCTGAATCAGTGGCTGAAGGCGACTCCTCTGACCCAAGAGATGGACTTCCAGACTGCAGCTGAGGTCGACATGGATCAAAGCGTTCAGAGTGACCGTGAGAAACATTCTCGTGTCCGACCATGGCAAATCCACTCCTTACTCCTTCCTGCATCTGCAGTTTGGGGTCATAATCTGAAGCCATTATGCCCATGGGAGTGCTCACGATGCTGCTGCAAATCATGGGGGTATCCTCTTCATCTCCCACACTCTTCTCTTTCCGGCGTTTTCGATTTTCACATGTGGTTCCAAACATACTTGGCACTCCCTGCAATGGCACCACGGGATCCATATAATATTCTCCTCCATGTTTGAAAGAACTCAAGCAGGAAATGTCCCTGTAGCTCTGCTTTGGTGTTTCAGGGTCCTCCCACTTCTTATAGGGTTTCCGACAGACATCATAGTCATATCCTACTCTGTCCCCAGGACCCAATTTCTTTTCCTTCAGGGATGAACTGCTGATAGCCTTTGACATCCTGCCATGGTGCTCGACCTCCACATGGCCTTCCTGGACCGATGGTAGCTCAAACGCCGCCTGTCTTCTTAACATGCGCTGAGGGGGTATGCCCACGGTCCCTGGGTAGAACACGTCATCAGAACCAGTCATTCTTTCATCAAATGAGTGGCTTCCTCTCAAAGAAGGAGGAATACTTAAATTAGTTGCTGAAGAAGTTGGCATTGAGTTGCTTCTAATAAGGGGTGAAGAGTCTATAGGAGCTTCTAAAAGAACTGGGTTGCTGCCTTGGAAATTCGCTGGATAGAGTTTTCCTTCATTCCTGATAGGTGGTGGAATAGCCTGGGGCTGTCTGGACTCACTGTTGAATTTAGTGGATTTCAGCATGCTTGTCTGACTAGGATCGACTTCACCCTTGCTTGAGATCAGCTGTGAAACAGGATCTTCAAACATCTTGACATCTAACCTGGTGTTTACGTGAGGTAATGGTTCCATTATGCCCTTCCTACCCATTGCGGCACGCTCCTGACTTGTGGTTGTAACACTGAGTGCATTTCTCGGACTAAGCCGACAGTATTTTCCAAAGATGATTTCTTCATAAGACTTTGCGTTTGTGTTGGGAGGGCTTATCTGCTGCTCTGCACTTTCTGAGCGAGAAAAGTAACCAGAATCAGTGCTTCCTTTGCTGTGCGGGCTCAGAAGGTTGAGAGATGGCTCAGAATCTTGTCCTTTTTTCTCTGACAGTCTTAGTGCAAGTTTCTGTTTTACTGTGTGCGAGTCATCAGCCTTAGTACTTAAAGACGGATTTGGTAGCATATCAGGTCCAATGTATGGAGAGCTCTCGTTAGGTAGAGGAATCCCACTTTTGGGAATAATCAAAATCGGCACCTTCATTGGACCTCCCAACGATTCTTCCAATGACCCGTGATAGCCACCTCTGCTGGCAATGTCCAACGGGATGGGTGGGCCAGGACTCATTTTGTCAGGAGCCTCAGCAAATAAAGAACTTTCCTCATCTGTGTCAGTACTCTGTTCCCCATCCGAATGTATTTCTGCTTCTACATCAATAAAACCAGCCTCTAGGTCCAATTTAGATACAGCTGACTCGGTGAAAGGTACTAATCCTGCCTTAATTGCATGGGCATGTGACTTCCTGTGCTTGTACAAATTGCTCTTTGTCTTGAAAGAGAAACCACAAGGTATACATGGATATGGCCGCTCACCAGTATGGGACCTGATGTGTTTTTTCAGTACGCTAGGTTTGGCACATGCCCTGCTGCAGTAAGGGCAAATGTACTTGCCGGGTTTTTTGGGTTTGTGCTCTTTCTTGTGAGCATCTTCTGCCTGTTCTATGCTTTTCTGGGAGTACTGGCTATAAGCAGGGTTCAGACTTGAGATCTTTTTTCTAGGATAACCACCACTGTGGCTGTGTATAGGAAAAGGAAATAAGTCCTCAGAGGCAACGGATGGCAAAGGGCCAGGGAAAAGCCACGGAGGGCCTTCGAGGCTCTGATGTGGCTTGTTGCTGTGCATGACCCCCTGTGGCAATGAGTGCTGAGGGAATGAGAGTGAATGTTGGCATGAGTAAGGACTCGGACGGTGCGGTGGATATTGCTTCTCTGAGACTTGCTGCACCACTTCGCCAGGGGAGGCCAGTTTCCCAGAACCAAACAGTTGTGCTGATGCTGTGTTTCCGATTTGCTCAGGATCTATTTGTGGTTGCCGCGGTCCTTCTTGACTGCCAAAAGTGCTCATCTTAATAACAGCTGATTGTTCCTGTCTCCATCTACCTGATGCTTTATCAGTTTCTCCAGACCTTGAGGTAGCTTTTTGTCCTAGAGCTGTGTCCCCAGTGTCCATTTTGTTACACAAGGTCTTAAGTGCTAGTTCCCCTGAAAGCCGTGCAGACTCATGGAGCGTCTCCAAAGCTGTGCTTTTTAAAGCTTGGTTGCTTCCATGTTCCAGGATGTCTGCAAGCGTGCTGATTGCTCCTTCTCTTTGGAAACTTCCACACCCACACCGCAGTCGATGGGCATTAGATGGTAATGTCCTTGGACCAGGGCTATAACACAGTTCTCTCCATTGCAGCAATGTCCACCCAAAAGCTAAGTGCAGATCTATAAAGATTTCTTATGGCATTTGAAAACTTTCAACTAGGACGAGATTGGGATGATGAATAGTCTAGGAGAAATTTTGCCCATCAACTAGAGCAAAGTTCAATTGCCAGTTTCACTAAGATAAAATGACCTGAGGGAAAAGACAACAGAAAGATATTATCATAACAGCTATCAAATGAGAAACCAAAGCCAATTTAAAATAACCACCCTGAAATTAGACAAATTCATGATGTTCTTCTCCAAGGAATTGTTTTTATTGTAGTTACACTAATTCCACAGTCAAAGGATATTAATTTCAAACTTAGCATTAAGGCATAAGCGTAAATCTCTTCTATGCTTACATTTTGGTCACTCTTTTAATACTCCGTAATTTTAGTTGAAAAGTATTTGAAAGCAAACTCTTGATCGATATTATTTATAAAATTATAAGATTTTTTAAAGCCTCAATTAAAAATTTTAGAGTTATTAACCAAGTTTTATGACTTGAATGCTGAAGTCTATACAGAGACATATTGTATTGTATATTTTAATAGAAAATATACAATATATATTAATATAAGATATACATATAGTATGAATATAAACATGTAAATAAATATGTAAAGTATATGTTTTATAAACCATATAATATATTATATACTATATTTACATAAACATAGATAAATTTTATAGATAAAAACAGCGATTAGTAAAATTAGATCAAGGCTATAAAAATCAAAGGTTGCTAAGAACTTCAGAAAAGGTAAAAGAGTACATCTAAGTAAAATAATTATAAAATTTCTCTAATATGAAAAACAAAGCATATTTTGGGAACAGTTTAAAGGGATAGTTTAAAAATAAAATGATTACCTGAACAATTTAGAGTTCTCATTGGCATGATTGTCCTGACGCTTCCTAGGTACAAAATAAATGCAGTTAGAAAAGAGTGTTCCATTAAACCATAGAATGGCTATATACAAATACAAATTCACATTTTCATACAAATTTGACTATATAGAGAGTTCACAATGCTTTGTGCCCTAAAACAAACAGCAACAGACTGCTTTAGAACACCCTACCCTAAAACAGAAAACCTTATATTGACACTGCCACCAGAAATAACTCAAAGAGAAAATTCTATTTTTAAAAGTCACAGAAATGTTTTCTAAGATAGAAGATTATTATATCAAAACATCTTAGTTTTTTGACACAATCAGCCTAGTTCTAGTTCCATGGACATTGAAAAATTAAGAATAGTGAGTTTTTATTTTATTGTATTGTATTGCAATAATAGATTTGAACATTTAAAAGAACAAATTTCCTTTTTAGGAAATTTACATCACAGCAAGGTAAAGGGGTCCTCTAGATGATGGTGAATAGCTCAAGACGACTTGACAACTAAGTAATTGTTTGACTGTAAGTGAATACTCAACTTCCTTAAGGGAGTGGTCAGTGTAGTACCCAGAGGATTCTCATAACTTCAGTGTTACATTGTACCGATTATGATGAATGTAGAGATGTCTCCTTAATAGGTAGGGTAGCAGTGTTCATTAAAACAAGAAAGTTCATACACTTTGACCCAGAAATTCCATTGCTGGGAATATATCCTTACAGATGGACCTCCCAAGTGCACGCCAGTATGTGTATAAGGACAGCTGAAATGAACTATGGCTCAACCATAAAACCGACCCATTTAACATCAATGTTGTACAGCTATACTTGTTCAGGGAATAGTAACATTAAATGCAAGAAATGCCTACTGCACCCTACCATGTCTGTTAACATTCTATTTGTGTAAAAGAGAAATAGGCAATAAACACAAAATTCCTGTGAGGTTGCCAAGCAATTTTTAACAATAGTTAAATCTCAAAAGTAGAACAAGGGGGTAAGAGGAAGGAGAAAGAAGAGATTTTTACTTTTCACCTTATGACTTTCAGTGACTTTAATTTTTACTCTTCCTAACATGAGTGTGTTTACCTTTTGAAATAAAATATTGGGCAATAATTTTATAAAAATACTCTCATGGAAATGTACAATAGATTCCCAACCCCAAACTCAAGTGCTGATCTTACTTTAATGGCCAATGTTCTCTCTACTATAGAACTTAGCTGTGAGGATGAAGAGAGGAGTTGCACTTTGAGAGGTGAAACACACATGAAAATTTCCACAGGAACAGTAAGTCCTTGGGGTGAGAAATCAGTAGCCCCCAGATATTTGTAGCAAGACATCTGTAATCAAAAGTTCCTTCTGCTAATAGCCATGAAACACAATAGATCTGTAAAGCAGCTGTCAAAAAACTACACAAGGATATTAACTTAGATTTGCTAAAAAGTTTTACTACTGGATTTAATCCCCTCAATAATTTCTTTATGCATTCCTCTATAGGAAATGAGGCAAAAACTGGAAGAGAAGTGATGGCCTCATAATATTCCAAAGCAAATGTACTTCTGTCAATTCCAGCAACATTGCTAACAAGAAGATGACACAATGTTGAACCTAAATTGGTTGGCTTTTGTGCTTAATTAACTAAATATTTAAGGTTCATGTAGACACAACCTCCGTCAGACTTTTAGAGGTAAATAACACCCTCTAAAAGGAGATATAGTATATTTCCAATTCAAGACAGAAGCATGTGTGAGTCTTCAATTAGGACTCAGAGCTTGAACTAAAAAATTTCTAAGTTACTTTTAAGATTTACTATTTTAACATGGTATTGATCTATGTATGAGGGTCCATGGCTAATCATAACAATGATAATGGCTGTCATTCACTGTACATTTGCTATGTGCCAACAAATACTGTTACAGAGATTCATATACATTATCTTATTTGTTCTTCATGACAGCCCTATGCTATCACTATTATACGCCTGTTTTACAGTTGAGAATGATGTTTAGGGAGGTTGAGTTTCAGAAACAAAATTTCATTGACCTCTGACCTACAGTCTCTATTAAGTTTTATAATAAATTAAAATAATACAACTTCAATAATACTCTCCCCTAAATATTTTAACCCCAATATTTGAAGTGTATGAACTTTTAATGGTTTTGGGATGATCTATGAGGGCAGCCTCCAAAAACCTGGAATTTATTTATAAAAAAGTATGCTTATTCCTACCCGTTTAAACTTCAGTGACCTTTGAAGTACTCTCCATTTGATGCAATACACCTATCAAGACACTTTTTCCACTGCTCAAAACAGTTTTTGAGCTTGTCAATTTTGATACCTTTCAGTGCTTCTGCCATTTTTTGTTTCACCTTTACCACATAGGCAAACGTCTCCCTTTGAGGATATTTTTCATCCAGGGAGACAAAAAATTAGTCATTCAGGGCGAGATCGGGTAAACAGGGAGATGGGGTATGGGGGTCATGCTGTTTTTGGTCAAAAACTGCTGAAGACTCATTGTGATGTGGGCAAGTTATTTGTATAAATCACCTATCATGAAATGGGCAAACATGTTGAAAGAATCTCCAAAAAAAATCCACTGCGGCCAAACACAGCCTCTCACAACAATGCTAGCTGGTACACTGACGCTATGTGTTCCTAGAACACTTACCTAGCAAGGAAAGCCTATATCTCAAGAAGCCTGCCCTCCAAAAAATAATTCTATTTCTGGGGGGGGGGGTCTTGCCTCATATATGAGCTTTGCATGTTTGTCCTACAGAAAATGGCCACAAAATACCATTTTCTAGATATAAAAAAATTCATAATTTAATAGTATATTAAAGTATGAATGAGAACAGCATCTCGTAAAAACATGAAAAATTATCATGCAGTTTGTTTTCCTTTGTTCTTTGAAAATCATTACTTTTTTTTTTTTTTTAAAGGACGGGGTCTTGCTATCTTACTAGGCTGGACTCAAACTCCTGGGCTAAGGGATCTTCCTGCCTCAGCCTCCAGAGTGACTCCTGAGCCACTGTGCTTAGTTTGAAGATCATTAGTTCTAAGGAAAATAAGAAGCTCACAAGCAAAACTTAGGTATCATTTCCTACCTTTTGGTTGACAGAGAACATATAATTTTGCTTAAAACATGAACTTCAAGTCAAATACAATTTTATAAAAAACAGCACTGGAATAATTTATTTAATAAATGATTAAACAAAATATAATGTTTTCATTTAGCAATCAAGTAATATTAATTAGACATATTTAATGTTTTATGGCTTACACTAATACAGTAAAACCATTCTTATTCATTAAGGCCATATCATACACCAAATAAAATTCAAAGACAATAATATTTTGCTATCAGAGAATATACTAGAAGATGAAGAAAAGTGACTTACATAAAATTCCAAATGCCTAATGGTCAGAATAAAACTTATCTAGAACATTAAGTTAATTGTTTAATTTTTAGAAGAAGGAGGCTAATCAGAAAAAGTCACATCTATCATTTCATTTAAAAATAAAAATCAATTTTGCTAAGTTTAACATAGGATCATTCTATATTCCAATAGCATTTATTATCCAGAAAGTTTCAAAAACTCAAAACACATTAACTCAATTATGCAAATAGCTTCTGTCAAGAAAATCTTTTCCTTTTAAATTTCAAAGACAAGCCTGCCTAAGACGCCCCACCATTTTGTCAGGAAACTAGATAATATCCTGCACCCTGCTTTCTACTCCTAAGTAGCTTGAGAAGAGCTTCCATTTTTGTGTCCCCTGCTGGATGGAGGTCCCAGCAGTACAGGGACCCCTCTGGGTCCACATTCCTCTGACCTGCAATGTCCAACTTTTCACTTCAGTTAAAGGATCACTAAGGAACTGAAAATCATTTCCACTTCACATGAACCGTGTAGATTAGATTTTAAGTATATTTGAGGGTGTATTTTTCTCTCCAAATTTATCCTTGGGGAACCTTCCACTAACTGCTATCCATAAAAATCTTCCCTTGGGGTTTTGGAGACATACAGAGAAGGGTAAGTAGGAGAGAAAATGAGGGATAGGTCCTTTTGGAAAATGATGGGTCATTTTGGGAATTTATTGATTATATCCATGAACTACTGAAAATGTGGACTGTTTGCATTAGTCACTTGTCTACAGCTGCTTTATTCTGAAAACTGAAAAAGTTTTGTAATGGAAGGCATGTGCATTCCTGTGCTTGGTATGTCTTTCTCTTTAAAACCAAGCAGGATTTGAAAAGGTTCAAAAGTTCCTTTGCTGCTCTATTCAACTTATACTGAGGAAAAGAAATTCACTTTAGAAATAATAAGACTTTCAAAGTTTAATTCAAGGTTTGATAATGACATTTGTCTTTTTTTTTAGGTGACACTTCTACTAAGTGACCTAGCTCTTCCAAAAATGGCATAAATTCTTGAGCTTGTGTTATTACTAAAATGTATGAAAATGCTTATAGATGGGAAAACATTTTTCTAAGTATATTAGAGAAGGAAGTCTACGTTAAATGGATCATTAAGTCTAGAAAAATATTTTCTTTGTATCTCATAATACTACAAATCATTAAATGTACCATTGTATATACTTGCAATTTTAGTTTAATTGTTTAATACAGATCTTCTTAGTGCTATAAAGAACTATAGTAATATGGTTAATTATAGCTACCTTATTTCTTTGTGATTATGTAGATCCAATTAATTTTTCAGATTCTCTAATAGCATGTTAAAAACAAATTCCAGTTTTCCCAATCAATTGATACATCAAAAAAACACAATATGAGAGCATTCCCATATGAAAATAGCAAATTATCAGTATATTCACCGAGATTTCCTTTTATGGTAACCACACCCATGCAAAGTCATTTTTGACACCCTTTGCCAACAAAGGAGCGGTATTCCAAATACAGTTTTGTATTCACATTTGAAATTTTCCCTAATGGTTTTTGAGTGTTGTGAAAGGAGTAAGATATTTTACCAGAGACTAAAACTCAGAGGATATGACTTTCAGGTTTCCTGTGATGGTGCTACAGGCCACAGGAATCCTCCGGTCAGTGAAGACAGGCTTTGTTTAGTAGGCTCATCACATTTTTCGCAGAGGATATTGTTGAAAAAGATAATACCCTCTGCATGGCTATTTCAGTGGTGATGGAACTAAAGAACTGAAGCAAAGGAAAACGATAGTACATGGGAGCGCTGGCATTTTTCTACAAGTGTGCCCTCTTCTTTGGCCACTCTTCATAGTCCCACTCAAATAAATTTGGCATCCAGTTAAATAATTTCCCCAGACAGGCTCCAAAAGGAAAGACACAGAAACAACCTCCTGGATAGACCTCCTGAGAGGTCTCTTCAGGATAACAGCTGGGTGGGATTGGCAAGAAAGCAGGCTTGCTCTACAGAGAAATAAAGGCCCACAGTACCCAGGGTTGTCAATCTGGGATCTTGTGCTTAGAAAAACACTATCTGAGAAAAAATTTTACCTCAGGAAATTAATCATTACTTGAGTGGTGACAAAAGTCAAGTGAGCATTAAATAATAACATCCTAAAAAATGATATAAAATGACTGGCAACGAACACTACTTCTCTACTTCCAATATTGTAATAATAAAAGTTTTAAAAATTAACATGATCATTTGTCCTTTGAGAATTAAATGGCATTATACTTATAAACTTATATGTCTTGTGATAGTAATTAACAGATGACAGTTTAGAGGTGACATCCATATATTTGTTTTTGAAATGTCATAGCTTGGTTGTAAAATATTTTAAGAAATACATGAGCATCACAGAGCACCATAGCTGTAACGTTGGTCCCACTACTCCGACAGTCGTTTCCCAACCACTGCACAGAGTATACATGCTCAAAGAGTACTGGATGAGGGAAAAAGGACATACCAAAAAAGCTTGACCAGTGCCAGAGTCCAACTGAATACAGACTTATTTCCACAGGATGACTTTTTTAAAAAGTACCTTCCTGAGAGCCAAATTCATTATAAATGCTTCTTTTAGTAAAAACTCCTGTTAGTAACCACCTCAGTTCTCCCTAAAATGAGCAAGTTGCCACCATGAGGAGAATACTGTATATTCTATCAAATCCTGCCAAGCAATTCAGAGGACTTTTGGAGAAAAGTAAAAATATTGTGATGATCACCCTCTAATTTGGCATGTTTAAAATTCTAATTTGATATTTAAAACCTAATGGAAACTGACCTATATTTTTCCACGTGGGCTTTAATGAAGGCATCATTGCATGCATCTGTAGAGTTTACGTATTTAGTCAAGACATTTATGACTTATTTTGACTATAGCATGCTGTATTTAATATTTTCCAATAAATTTTAAAATAGTTTTTACAATTGTGATTTCACTTTTCTACTGAAATGTTTTCTCACTATACAGAAGATTATTAGGATTTACTAAGTAGAATTTCACATGAAAATAAAATTCACCAGAGAGAGATTCTCTCAAATGAGGCTATTTCAATTAAGGAGGTTATGATTAAAACTGGTCTATTACGAAAAACAAAATAGAACAAAACTTTCATAACATTTTTCTCTCTCAATGGAAAGTATGAGTTCATGATAGGCCCAAACAACTTTTCAAGTTTAATGTAACAACAATGGAATAAAATAATAAGTGTTAGTTATTAACCTGTTATCCTCATATCAAAAAACTGCATCACAACCGTCTTTGATTTCCAAGATGCCAACTCTCCCCACAGGAACTCATGTACAACTTCTGGAAATCTAAAAGATGAATAAGAAGATTTAAAAGATGATGACACCTGTAATGCACTTAATACACATGCTCATTCTTCACCTGCAGAACCTCCTATTTTTAGCAAAAAAAATTTGGAACTACATCTCTAAAAAGGTCTTCCCCCCCAAAAAAATAATTTCCTTTCTTTTAACACGATTTAACTCTTTTGCATAAATACTTGTGTTAAAAAGGAATTGACTGTAATAGCAAAAATGGAGAAAATTTCTAATATAACGCTAGAGTTAACACTTCATGTATTAAAATTTGAAATTGTGCCACTGTAGCTCATGATTTTACTCTGCCTTAAAGCTGAGATTTCCACAAAACTCCTTTGGGTATAAAAGAGACTAAACTTCATACTTCACAGAATGAAGTCTCAGATAAGCTCACTGTAAATTATTTTCTATAGTTTATTTCTGCAGTATTCTATTCTGTGCTAAAATTAGTTTCTGAAATAGGAATCCAAAACCAAGCAAAGTAAAATCGCAAGACCTTACAAACTCCAGTAAGTAATGAAAAGAAGGAATTGTTTTATATTCAGAATTAATTTTTATCCAAGTATGATTCAAAGAAATGCATGAAAAATCAAACTACTTGATCCAAATAGACCAAGCATCGTAAGATGGTTTATCTCCCAGTATAAAAGACCCACATAACAATATTACTACATTAGCCATAGATGATGGATTACATATTTGCTATTTTAAAAAATTATTGCTTTCTTCCTGACAAGTTATTACCAAACCACTCATAACACGAACCGAAGCTTTAAGACACGACAGTTAAAATGTGCCTTTCCACAGTACCACCACTTAAGTGCTTAAAGAAAGTAGTTTGCTTTAATTTTCCCCTTCCTTTCTGCTCATCACTGCAGTAGCACTTCAGGACACCCTGTGCACTTTGAGACATGAATCATAAGCAAGTAGGCCCACTCGGTTCCTCAAAAGACACAAAAGGTGCAAAAATAGCTTCTGCAATTGAAGCAAGAACCACGTCAGCAACCAGATGAATGTGGGTGGTCAGATAAGATTCTGTTGCTGCAAAGGGCAAATTATTAAGTGAATGTTAAATTTATTTTCTTTTTTAAACTTAATTCTTCTTCCCTCATATCAACCATTGCTGGCACTCAAAATGATACCTGACAAGTTCTACTATTCTCAAAATTTAAAGTTTCATCAAAGCCTAAGAGCATGATTGATTAACACTGAAGGAATAGTAGTGGTATCCTAAAAAAAAAAAAAAAGACATATATGTTCTATAAATAATTAACTTTATCTATATTTTTAACAAAGTAAATATTACTTTTTAAAAAATCAAATAAAAGTGCTTCAAAAATATAAAACAGTACCTTAGTAATATGACCTAAGCTAAAGTAAAGCATGACAGTCCTCAAAAAAAAATCACTGAGTTATTTTATACCCTGAGCAAAATGCACCCAAGACATAAATGGGCCAAGATTCTAAAGATAGAGCCATTTGTAGGAAAAATAACTTGCAGTAATCAGTGACTACCCATGACTGGTAATCCCATAGTCACTGAACTAAGAAGCAACAAAGGAAAAGGACAGCTTAATTCTCAGTTAAGCCAATAGCAACATCCACTCCCTCCAGAAATCATCATTCCTACCAACAGCCTTCACAGTCAAAACAGAGCACCTGAATGCCCCTCTTACAAGTTATGACAGGGCAACATTCCCAGTTCTGACTCTGCTTTTCCAGTCGTACTTTATGGGACTATGGATGCTTGGAATGGGAATCAATCCTCTCATGACATGCACATGCATCCAAAATTCTGGATTACAGAAGATCCCTCTTTTCTACCAACAAGAGGACTTGAAAATCAGTTTTATTGCATGACATACCATTCATGGCCTCTTAAACGTTTGGAATAAAAAAGCAATGGTAATCATGTCCTACTTATATTTTACCTTACACAAAGTTCCAGATAATTAGTGTGATTTTAAAGCAAAGATCCAAATTATATTAACATGAAAGATAGGATGCCTATTTTAGCAGTTTTGTATAAATCATTTTGTTGGAAACTGAAATTAGTAATGACCTCTACAAGGAAGGTAATTGTTGTTCATATTAAAATGAAACGTGAAGATACCATCTCAGAATATTAATTTTTGCATTAATTTTAAGTGGGTTTTTGTGTCCCAGTTTCTCCGTCAAAATAAAAGAAAAATCTTTCCTCAAACAGCTCTTGATAATGTAGTGTGACAACAACTCATGCTTATGCTCCCTAGAAATCAACAGTTCACATAATATGCTATGTTATCCTAAAAATTAAAAGAACCCTGTAAACTAATTAAAAGAAGCATTCTTTTGCACCATTTGTAGAAGTAATTATTGAAAGAGTATATTGTCATGTTTTTCTCTTATTTTTCTTAATAATAATAATATCAAAATATCTATAATAATGAAGTTTTTTAGTAAGCAAAAAAAAAATGGAATAAAAGAGAAGAGATTGTCATTTCCTTAACTTTACCTTTGGGTTATTAGATTCATAAGAAATTAGCAGGCAATAAAACCTGAACATTTAATAAAACTAACACGTTTTCAGAAATAGTGCTAACAAATCTTGTTAAATACCTCCAGGTCATTTAAAATTAATTCCTAAATATGAGGTGAAAATTATCTTTTGCTTTACTTAGCACAGGATGTTTTTTTCTGTTGACTTGCAGGTTTATGGAAGAGACCCTGGAAAGTGTTTTCCAATCCTCCATTTTTATTTGTAATAAACACTTAGGAAGTTTGAGTATTACCATTTTTATTCCAGTGGTTTCTCAGCCTTTTTACTCTTAGAAGAAAAAAAAATCCTTGGCATTAGATATTTGTTCTTATTAGCATTAAGCTAAGCAAGTGTTGGATTGGCCTAATGATTGATGATAGATTGATTGATAGATACATTTTAAAAATATCCATTGTTAGTAGGATTATTTATTTTCACTCTCTACTCTTACAAATTATTTTAAAACAATTAATAGTTTAATGGTTAATATGACTTCTGGATGAATCTTGCAGGAGGTTAAGGTTTCACTGGCAAACCTCTCATGCAACTATAAGTATCTATCACCCTTGTTTTTTCTGAGGTTAAACAAATACACACCATATCACAATTTTTGAAGTAGGATAAGTAATAAAGGAGATTAATAATTTAGGAAAATGATAAAATAAACCAGCTACACTTTAAATGAGAGTCGTCATCATTAAAAATAATTAATGGCATAAATTCTATGAAAAAAATGGCAAATAGGACCTGGAAACAAGATATGACGGCTGCATTTCTCAGTTAAAAGGAGTGTTCGAGCATGACACGTTTAAAAGAATGAACACTACTCTTCATCCACTACCTAAGAGGTACTTTAATGTTATAGTAGGGAACATAAGAGTTTCCAAAGTAGTGGCTAAAGATGGGAGGAGGACACTGAAAGAGAAATCAATGTTCAAGATATGCTCTATCAGTTTCACAAGCTTTTTGTAGAGGCATCTTTTCTACAAAAAGGGCTCTAAATGGGTCCACTGTTCCCCTTTGGTGTGCCTACAGTGGCAAAGCAAACAGAGGTTAGGAGGTGCTAGAGAAGGCAAGCATATGCATGAGCGCACACACACACACACACACACACACACACACACACACACACACACACATACTTTGATCAGTATGATGGCTATAAACTTAGATTTTTAGCATGGTGCCTGCTCAAGGATGACATGCAAATTCGTGAAGCGTTTCAAATTAAAAAAAAAAAAAGAAACAGTTTGGATATGAAGGTAAAGGCTAGGGTTGGGTTTGGAACTTAAAGAATAAGAAAAAATGTTAAAGAGATATGACTAGCAAAAGGAAAAAGTGGTAATTTTGGAACATGGGGCAATTCGTGACTGGGTCAACAACATAGAAGACTTTGAAAAGTCAAGAAGGTGCATAAAAAGAGTTTCCACAAATGAAGCCTGGGGCAAACAGTCCCAATTAGCCTACTTTGCCATTTTGAAACATACAGTTTAGAGTTTTGGTCCTAGAAACTTCCTGTAAAAATAATACCAAAGCTGCACTTCATCTACTGCTGTTTCTCAGCTGGTAGTGAAGGAGCACAGGAAAGACACAAAACAAAACACCACGCAAAAAGTACCAGGGGGAAAAAGCAAATACACGTGCATTGGTGATTCTCACTTAAGTCTCCTTAACTATTTTACAACACTTTTAGACATTTATTGAATGCCTACTATGTGCCAGAAAATGGGTTAAATTTATAAAATACAGGAAGAGTTCAGAGCTTTAGCAGACAGACATTTGTGAATAAATAAGTTCAGCAAAGTATTTTAGGTGCTTTGACATAAATATAAACACAGTATAAGGGAAATCACAAGAAAGATAATGGTCAAACTTATCTAGAAAGTTAGAAAAGGCTTTATATAGGCAATGACACTGAGATAAATTTTAAAAGAAAACTATATATGCTAATATACAAAAGTACAGTTCTCAATGTTAGATTCAAACATATTTGTCAGATGAAGTAAAAATACAAGACTTGGCCAGGTTCAGTGGCTCAGCCTATAACCACAGCACTTTGGGAGGCCGAGGCAAGTGGATTGCCTGAGCCCATGGGTTCGCAACCAGCCTGGGCAACTTGGCAAGACCTTGCCTCCACGATTAAAAAAAAAAAAAAATTAGCCCAGCGTGGTAGTGCGCACCTGTTTATGGCTACTTGGAAGGTTGAGGTGGAAGGATCGCTGGAGTCCAGCAGGTCATTCATGGGGTTGGTTAGGGAATAAGGTGTTCTAGTTAATAAAGCCTTATGGTTAGGTAAAGACCACAGAGGAGATTATTTTTTGTTTCAACATCTGCTAGTGATTATTTTCAGAAATACACTAGCCTTCGTCTTGAGTTGATTACAGTCTACTGAACATAATTTAATCTTTCTTTGATGATGTGAGATCATATAGTACTCTCTAGTCATCATTCTGCATCTTGGCTTTGCTCCATTAATGTGCAAACTTCTCCCAACATGTGTGTCCTTAAACACATGTCATGTTTTTTCAGATCAGAGTTATAACTGAGGTTTGTTTTCTTGACCTCATATTTGACATAAAATAAGTCTTATATCTGATTTAATTTAGGAGCAAATATATAACTATAAACTTCTACTGCCATTTAATTGCTGAGCGTATTCTAAAGCATACAGGGAGTGTTCAGTATCTTGAACTTGAAAGAATTTAGAAATCATTGAATCCATCAGACAATTGGCAGATGAAAAAGGTAAGAGACATAAAAGTCAAAATACCAAGGGTGCCAAAAAAAGTATACACACTTTAAGAGATGTGCATCATAATCAAAGTATCTGGATGCTGATTGTAACCACTTTGAGTGCTTCTTGTAATTGCAGGAGCCAACCATGACTTGAATTCATGTTACTGAGCATTATAATTTTAATACAATTTTTTTCTTTCTTAAAATGCTAAAAATACTTGTTAAGGGACCCATAGCTCATTATGATGGTTCTGGTCGATTGTTAAGATCCTCCAACCTTCAAGTCAATTATTTTCCACAATCCATACTAGTTCCTCTTTTTAAAGCATTTTAATCTAACCCTATTGCAGAATAACTACAGGAGTGAACAATGAAGAATCTTGAACTTTCAATGAGCTAATATATTCATAATCCATAAAGTTAAGCAGTCAAAGAGAAAGGAAATAATAAAAGTGAAGAACAAATGTTCCACTGAAATGTTTATCAACTTTTACAGAAAATAAAAAGAAATTCACTAAAAATTTTATCTTTTCCAAACTGAGCCAAAATTAGATTTAAAAAAATTAGTTTCTACAAGTAGTACATTATTTAATATCAAAAACAGAAAAAATTACAACCAATTTTCAGCATAAGATATTTTCTGTTATCAAACTTCTTATGCTATTATAATACAAATTCTTTTTTTTTTTTTGAGTTGGAGTCTCACTCCGTCGCCCAGAATGCAGTGCAGTGGCACGCTCCCGGCCACCGCAGCCTAGACCTGCTGGGCTCCAGCGATCCTTCTGCCTTAGCCTTCCAAGTAGCTGGAACTACAGGTGCGCACTACCACGCCCGGCTAATTTTTGATTTGTTATAGAGACGAGGTCTCGCCAAGTTGCCCAGGCGGGTCTCGAACCTGCGAACTCAGGCAATACTCTCACCTCGGCCTCCCAAAGCACTGGGATTACAGGCTGAGCCACCAAGCCCGGCCTATAATACAAATTTTAAAATAAATGTTTTAAGTAGAGTCATGGGATCAACTTTCTAAAAGCAAAAATTATTCTTTCACTGACAGTCACTAGAGATAACCCGTTTGGACCATAATAACAGAATTTCACTTGGGAGGCCTGTGGAAAAACTACTTCTGTAGGTATTCCTCCTCCTGCTGAATGACATATAGTCTACATTGTTTTTGCAGAAGGGCAAGGCCAAATAGATGTTTTGTATAATTAAAAATCTTTTTTGTTTTCTCATTTGTGATACATTTTCCCATTTTTATTTTTTACTCCTGCCTTTCAACTCTCTCTATTCTATGTCTTAATGTTATTTTGGGAGACAAATAACTACTTCTTGCCAAGCTATCTTATATATTTACTCTTTAACTAAATATTTGGAGGAACAGGGATAAAATCAAAGGTCTGTTGGACTACTATACTCTAGTGAGAAGCATGGCAAAACAAAGTCATAACTTCAAGGTATTGTTTTCTCAAGTTTTATTTTTTACAGTGCTTATGTTTACAATTTGGTTGCTACAGATATACATAAATAAAGTCATGATTCTTTTCCCAATTTTTCTTTTATAATTGGGTGTGTCAACACTAGCATTAAAAAAGGCCGTTAATTTTGGATTATGTAAACAAGAGAATACCGCCTGGGCAACTTGGCGAGACCTCATCTCTACAATAAATCAAAAATTAGTCGGGCGTGGTAGCGCGCGCCTATAGTTCCAGCTACTTGGAAGGCTGAGGCAGAAGGATCGCCAGAGCCCAGCAGGTCGAGGCTGCGGTGGCCGGGAGCGGCCACTGCACTCCAGTCTGGGTGACAGAGTGAGACTCCAACTCAAAAAAACAAAAACAAAAAACAAAAACAAGAGAATAGAGAAATCAAATCATAAAATACGCATTATATTCATAAGTATTTATTAAAGAGGCTGACCTTGCCTGAAGAAAATCCATCTTTTAGGGAAGAGTCTCCTACATCAATGGAAATAATACTCAAAGCAATGAAAGCACAGTTGAAAACTTGAACTGCATTCCCTATTTCATGCTACAAATGATTCTCAGATGTGATGAAAAAAATTGTCTTCAGTCTCCCCATACTAAATCTACACACAATAAAAATCCTTCAAAGTGAAGGCAAGGCCTATGACATATAAAACCTAACCAGATGGGCACTACCTACTTCTAATAATTGAACTGCTGAAATAATCAATTCTATTTCCTCTCTTGACAATTTTCCAAGAGAGTGGGGAAATTGGCCCGTGTGCCAGTGTAGAGATATACAACCTAAGGAAATCAAAGAACAAATCTTGATTCAACACTGTTCCAGGATCTATGAGGCACATAGGGTAAGCAGATACTATCCCTCAAGACTTTGGAAATGGGCACGTGGTTAGTACAGCAAATAACCTGAACATCAGTTACTATCAGAGTTTAAGAAACCATGTACTCAAAAATGGCTTGAACAACCAGGTAAGACCAAACAGGGGTAAGAGGCTCAAATGGAAATCATGCTTTATCCAAATGAAGTAACCAGATAAGCTTTATAATTAATTACCTGTGCTATCTGGCTATTTATGTACCCCTTTGCCACTTTGATAAACTCAGAATAGTATTCCTATTTTCAACCTCATCTTGGAATATATCATGGCCTACAGTTTAAGGTTAGAAAAGCACTCATGTCTCCAGCAGGTATTTATAAGGTTTTATTGGGCAAATTCTGTCCAGAATTCTAGAATTCCATCTGCTGGCCCATTCTCTCAGTCAAATTACATTTTTCCAAAGCCCCTATATACAAATGTAATGAAATAAAATATTACCGGAATGCATATTTCATATTTATTTGTATTTGATTCCAGATATTATTGCCTCATTTATCAAAAAAATCTTATATACATATGATTTAAATCAATTTCAATGACATCAAGTATGAATTAAAAATAGTGTGCATGTATAGATTCAAGACAAATAAGACAAGTTACCTGCTTTCAAAGACTTACTATCTAGTGGGTGAGGAAAAGATATAAAGAATAAGCTATAAAAGCAAAAGAAGAACAAAATACTGAGTGTATCTCTAGAGACAAGAGATTGCTTGGAAATGCTGAATTCAAGAAACACTACTTTAGGTCTTGAAAGAAGGCTCAGATTTGGCAGGTAAAGATGCAGAAGAAAGGCATTTAATATGAACTCATCCTTGTACCACAGACAAGAGTAAGGGGTGTTGGAAAAGAATAAGGTTTGTGTGACTAGAAAGTCAGGCAAACTGAGGTGATGGGAGGGGGCTGAGAAAGCAGGCATGGCAGAAGGTAAACAGCTTTATCTGGTAGACGCTGAGAGCCCTCAGTGGTTCTGAGAAGACAACTGCCACAATTAGAGACATTTAACAAAACTAAAACTTATATCCCATCTCTTTTATCCCTTTTTATGCAAACTTCTGCAAATGTGTAACTTGAAAACGAATCAAGATTGAGGAATTTTTTTGAAAGACAAGGGAGGCTTGAAGGAGGAAAAGATACAAGTAATAAGATAATGGAATAAACTAAAAACAGTGGAAATAAAAAAGGAGCTGAAAAGCATAGATAAAAGGATTAATTTCAGAAGAAAGAATGAACACTTTTCTGTTTTAGACTGGAGGGAAGAAATAATGGAAGCAAAATAACCTTTTAGATGGAGAGAAAAGGAACTGAGGGACTCCTTTGAGATGTTCTTATCTTCTCAGGAAAGTAGAAGGTAAGGTCAGCGATGAGAGCAGGGAACTAGAGCTTGGTCGAGAGGCTTGATGAGTTGGAACAGTCATATTCCCAGAGTAATTAGTGCAAATAAGTCTTAGGAAGAACACTATTTCTTATTAGGCCATTTAAAATAGTATTTTGCATCAGAATGTATGCAAAATATATCTAACTTGATAAATACAACCAAATAATTTAATAATATATCTAAAAGTTTATCTTTTATTTTGCAATAAAACTGAAGGTGATGAGCTATAAGTCACTATCTATGAACAGTAGATTTAAGACATTTTAAAAAAACTTATGTGTATTTCATAATTCTATATAACTACCTAGAATATTGCAATAGTCACACTGTGCTTCATTGTATAGGCATTTGGGAAATAATTATTGATGAATATCCACTTGTCATTAGTGACTAACCACAAGTGACTCAGTCACTTGTCATTAGTGACTGAGGTGATTTTTTTCAGTGTATTAATCAATAATTGATCAAAAGAAGTTGATGATAATTGTATGCCACATTTTTTTCCCAAGTCAGTGATTGCCTAAATATGCATTGCTTAATACTATGGGCAAGGTATGGTGTCCATGCTAGTTTATTAAGCAATTAAAAAGGAGCCATGTGGTACATAATTTCTAATTGTCTACTTAAAATGAAGAGACATGGGAGGAATTTATCTCATCTCTAAAACAGGAAGAATTTTATTTCTACATTTTAGCCTATTTTGGGTTGGCTGAGAGGAAGCTAAGATCAAAATTTGTGGTCTTCCTCTAGGAAGTATCTAGGCCTTCTAGGCATCTGTTCTGGTTGCTAACATCATTTCTACCTTCAGCTACTATTTCTAACTGTTTCCCATTGTCTTATACAATTAACAATATGTATACTACACCCCCCCCATCTTAACAATGGGGACTATTACAAAAAAACATAATAAATGTAGCTAGGAATTTGCAAAATTAAATCGTTAACATTAAGTTATTTGTATATTTCAATAGTGTTTGGGCAGCACAACTGTGGAGATTACTTGGCTCCACGTTTATAAAAAGTAATGGGAAACTCTCTGAATATGTGCCCTTTCATTCAGTCTTTGACTGAATTGATTTCAAGAGAAGAAAAGCTTTGTAAATACAACAGAAAAGGAACTCAAAGAAACACTAATTACTTTTCCTTCTCTAAGGAATTGCATATGAATAATATGGTCAAATTATATTATCTTTGAGCCATAGTCAAATTTCCAGCTACTGTCAAAGCTCAGCAGCAGACATGGTAAATGCATCTGACATATTCTTGGACATCGATAACTTACACTGGCAGATCCTATCCACAAACTCTGTGCAGTGCACTGAAGGAACTGGATGAAGTTTTTGTATTTCCATGAGGTTATAAAATCAGTTTTAGAAACATGTACTTTAACAAGTTTTTAATCCATTTGATTAGAAAGCATTACAAGATTCAAATCAATCTCTACTTTTAGGGTAAAGCATCAACTATCCTAAGTGTTACTCCAATTCTAAACAATGAATTAAAGAGCCTGAGAACCATTTGCAGTGTCATTTTGATTAACCAATTATATGTAATTTAATTTGATATTTCTTTTCAAATAAATGTAAATACTAGAGAGTATATATTTGTAATTCACAACTTGGATTTCAGTCAATATTGACCAATATGTAATATGGATATATTGGCTTAATCTTTATATTCTTCACACCCATGTAAATAATTTAAAGAACATAATTTAAGCAATGCAACTAGAAATGTCACCCTGAAAAAATTATAACATATTTAAAAAATATACTTTTGTTTCAGCTTTGAAAGCCTATTGCCAAAATTTGCAGGCTCACAAATGGTCTTAATTCACACACTATTCAGTGACTCCTCATCTATTGATATAATTTGGAACCTCATTTTCATTCTTTCTCATGTGTCACTGAAAGGAAAAGAATTAGCTTTAAAAGACTCCTTATCAAGGATTCCTTGTTCGTGAAGATTCTCATCAAAGCTAACAAAAGTAGAGAAAAACAGGTAAAAATGAATATGCAAATAAAAATGCAGAAGATTACAACATTGACTATTTTACCATATTGTCTAATTTATATCAGGCTTGCTCTGGTTTCACTGAGGGGCTTAGATAAGGTGCCAGGACTAATTTTAATGCAGTATCTGATCTCTGATTTTGAAATGGGTGTAAATTGTTTGAACAAGTAGATTATAGTATATCTTTCAACAGACAACTAGCAATACAACACAGAAAAGAAAATGTTTTAGTAATATCTTGCTTGTGTACATTATTTTATTTTTCTAGGGTTATCATTTCAGACTTATAATAGCCATGTAACGTAAGAAGAGCAGGAGGAAACGGAGGCTCAGAAAAGTTAAGCAATTGTCAAAGCAATTTCTCAAAGATTACATAAGCAGTGGGTCATTCTTTGGTCTCTTGCTTCCCAGTATGAGACTGCTTTTCCATAAGCCACACACAGACATAGGTTTAAGGTTCCCTCTGCTATGGACTAACCTTGAGTGAATCCCTAACTCTCTTGGAGTCTGAGTTTCCTCATATGTAAAATGTGCTCTACTGGTGAGCCCAAATAGAGGAACATGTAAAATGTCCTGTCGATTTAAAACTGTCAAATAGTAGTAGATATGTTTGTTGTTATCGTTGATACTAATTAACATAGCAGTTGTGTTGCTGACTGAAGAAGCCAAAATAGAATAAATTAAAAGGCCTGAGTCCTAACTAGTATTTATTACTTTATCGAGGGCTCTGAATATATCGTATCAACATAATAACCAGTCAGAAAGCTCTTACACAATAGACTAATGTGTTTTGTTTGTTTATTTGAAGTCGGAATCTCACTCTGTTGCCCAGGCTGGAGTGCAGTGGCATACTCATGGCCAACGCAGTCTCGATCTGCTGGGCTCAGGCGATCCTTCCACCTACGACTTCCAAGTAGTTGGAACTACAGGCACGCACTGCCTTGTCCGACTTATTTTTTGATTTATTGGAGAGACGAGGTCTCACCAAGTTGCCCAGGCTGGTCTCAAACCCCTGAGCTCTGGCAATCCTCTCGCTTTGGCCTCTCAAAGTGCTGGGATTAATGTGACTACAGCTGATCCTTGAATACAATGAGGGTTAGGGGCTCCACCTCCCTATGCAGTTGAAAATCTGCCTATAACTTTTGACTCCCCAAAACTTAACTACTAATAGCCCACAATTGACTGGAAGCCTTGCTGATAATATGACAGTGGATTAACAGGTTTTGTATGCTACATATATTCTATACTGTGTTCTTACAATAAAGTATGCCATAGAAAATAAAACGTTATTGAGAACATCACAAAGAAGAGTAAATTTATAGTACTGTATTGAATTTATCTATCCCATATGTTTTTGTCATCTAAAAGATGAATGTCTGTTGTAGCTGCAGACCTCAATTTACAGTTCATATCAAGCAAGTCAACTTTTTCTTACAATGTCATGAATTTTCTCTGCTTCTTGGGAGCACTTCCAGGATTACTAGTGGCACTTTGTATGGGTCCCATGGCATAATTCAAGGTTTACAGTATTGCACTAAACATGATAGAAAATATGCAAGAACCACCGAGAGATCACCTTGTACTAAGATGCTCTTAGTACACCTTAGTATTGCACTAAACATGATAGAAAATATACAAGAACCACCGAGAGATCACCTTGTACAGAAGAACTGCTCATGTGGAGATGTTTAGTGTCACAGGGCATTTTCAGTGGATATTTGCAACACTTGCACTTAGCAATAGCAACTGGAGGGGCTAGGAAGTTATTACAGGAGAAGAAACTACAGTTCATTTTATGCAGTTATGATTTATTCTTGCATATTTACCTTTGTTTACATTTCTCTCACCTGTAAATGATACCATGTACCGTCTATGTGTGCATAAGTTTGACAAATTTAAAGCTTTTATAATAGATTTGTGTATACTTTGTGATAGCAAATGATGAAACAGACTAGTATCTACAAATATTTCATGCACTCACAGCATACCTTTTTCTTTCTTTTTTGATATCTCTATTGTTTATTCCAAATTGTCAAAAATCTCTTAAAGTTTTTTCCAATATATTTATTGGGAAAAAATCCACATAAGTGGACCCATGCAGTCCAAACCCTGTCATTTAAGCGTCAACTGTACTTAATGGTTAATCAAGGTTGGCCAAAATTTTCTGTACACATCAATTAGCAAACTTGTATTCATTGTATTCATTAAATAGAAATCACTTTAGCATCGATCCAACACTAAAGAATTCTAGACGGGAAATTTTTTATTTTTTGTGTGAATTCATCAAACTTCACCTACACAAGTGACTCCAAGTTGAATTAAAATATTTAGTTCTAAATTACTTCACAACACTTTCCCACTTGGAGTAAAGAAAATAGTTGTAACTCACCAAAGTAACAAGTCTAAAGTCTGAAATACTTTTCCTCAAGGAGATAGTAATTAGGACTTTAAGTTTAAAAAGGCACAAATCATTTTGATAGTGAATAGAGACAATACCACCCAAAACTGTAAACAAAGTGTTCTTCTTTTTTTTAAATTTTAAATTTTAAAGATGTGGAGTACAGTTCAGTGTTAGGTATACAAATGTTCATTATGCAGGTACCCTTGTTGATGAAGTGTGCCCCACCCCCCCAACCCTGGCAGTTTCCCACTACTGCCAATCCCACTCCTTCCCCCCACTCCCCACCCCCGGCAGTTTCCCACTACTGCCAATCCCTTTCTTATAGTATTAAAATAATTGTTCAAGGTCCACTTACAGTTTTACCATGGTGTGCACATTGGCTTGGTATGCTCAAAGAATATGCACAGCAGTCCCCTCTTATCCATAGTTTCAGTTACCCATGGTCAACCATGATCCGAAAAACAGTGAGAACAGTTCAATACAATATTGGGAGAGTGTGAGAGGTACCACAGTCACATAACTTTTATTACAGTATATTGTTATAACTGTTCTAATTTATTATTGTTGTTGATCTCTTAGTGTGCCTAATTTATAAATTAAACTTTATCATAGGCACATATACATATAAATAAACATAGAATATTATAAGATTCAGTACTATCCATGGTTTCAGGCATTCATTGGGGGTCCTGGAATGTATCTCCCATGGATAAGGGCCAGGGACTATTGTATATGTATGTCTGCAAAATCCTTCTTCCTTCTCTTTGCCACTAACATAGTAATTTTATGTCAAGGGAGTATTGCAAATAATTCTGACTTAGGCTTCTAGGTAACAGTAGCTAGTGCTGGTTAATCAAGGTTGGCCAAAATTTTCTGTTCATATCCAACAAACCTGTATTAATTGTATTCATTAAATAGAAATCAGTTTAGCATCAACCCAACACTAAAAAGTTCTAGATAGGAATTTTTTTATTTTTATTTTTGTGAATTCATTAAACTTCATCTATACAAGTGACTCCAAATTGAATTAAAATATTTAGTTCTAAATTACTTTACAACACCTTCCCACCTGGAGTAAAGAAAATAGTTGTAACTCATCAACTGCTACTGTTACTTAGAATGAAGGAAGAATTTTATTCTGAGAAGCCATAAGAAATTCTCTCTCTCTTAGATTTGTGTGGTGAAGAGAGAGAATTAGGGATTTCTTTTGTCACTGCTACTATCATGAGGGGAGACAGCCTGATGGCACATCTGACGCAGAGAGGGGACAGAGTCAAAGAAGTCCAACAACAACAACAAAAATAGCTCCTAAAAACTTCACAAGTCTTTGGATCAAGCTTTGGATGAAAGCTCCTGGACTGGTGTGAACCAATAACATTTCTGTTTTTGCTTTAGATAGTTCTGGTCAAGTTCCCTGTTCCTTACTGGCAAAGATAACATACAAGTGCCATAATTGAAACACCTTAGTTAAAACAGATTTGATTGGTTGGTGTTTCCTCCTTCCTAGAGCCACATAAATGCCCATGAAGATGGCATGAAGCCAAGGAATGGCAAGGTTGTACAGTCTGGGCTGCAGTTTTCACCGGGGCTGTAATTTTCTGCCCATCTCACTCACTCAAAATGAGAAGCAATTCTGCTCCTGACTTACTGACCAGGGACAAAGGTGACCCCATGAAGACAGGGTCGGGGAGATGAAGTATGTAGATTCTGGAATTAAGTCAGAATTGAGTCTCAATCCTAGTGCACCATTCACCAGCCATGAGATCTTGGTTTAATTACAAACTTTTCTAAATCTGTTTCCTCATTATAAAATGGAATAATAATAGTTATTATGCCAGATAATTGAGTAATAAATGAGATACCACACGCAAATCATTCAGGACAATACCTGGCACTTGTAAAATGTCACAAAGTATTGGCATTCCTATTTATAAACTTGCAGAGTTAAATTTCCAGCAGCTTAAATGTAGTAAAATATTATATTTACAGAAGTAGGTACTTGACTTTTATTATTTAAGCTATAAGAATAACAAGTATATCTAATTAGTTTAAAATGGTTATTTGATTTTGAAATATGTGTTTATACCTGTAGATTTTATCTCAGTGCAGGTATAACTTAAAGCATGAAATACTGAAAAGGCAAACTGTTCTTATTGTATTTCATAAACTAAAATTACTAAACAGAATATCAACGTTATAAGAATTTCTGTTTAGGGGTTTTTGTTTTGTGTTAGAAAGACTAGCCATAAAATGTAATTCATTTCTTGACTTGTTAGTGGGAAAGTGTCATTCTCCTCCTAAGTGTATTCCAGGAGGAGACAGTACCACCCCAAAAGACAGTTGGAGGATATGAATCTTGTCAATTTCAGAGAGTGCTGTTTCTCTGTGAGGGGCTAAACCACTAAGAAAAAGGGGTGAGGGAGAGAAAGCATCAGACATTATCTTTTCTTGAAAGAACTGAATATTCATACTGCTATTCATTGCTGTAATAAGGACTAAAAATGAGTGAATCTCCGGTTATCAGTGGGCAGCTGCAGAAATCAACTAGTGCTGAAAGCATTTTTTCCTCAAAACATTGTTGGAGTCCTAAACATCAGAGTTCTGTCAACTAACTTCTACAATGCAACCTGAAGCTGTAATTAAAGTTCAAGGTGGTGGAATAGCAAACTAGTGACATCAAAAAGCAGGGAAGCCTCTGGGCTAAGATCCAGCTCGTCAGCAGAAACAGTCTCTTTGCAGTCTAGCAAGGAATGCTATATCAGCACCAAGCCCGTGACAGGGACCCAGTATCACTGATTAGCTTGAAATTTTCCTTGCTCACATGTGCATGAAAATCCACATATCACTTAATGCCAATGAGAAGTATATATTTCTCAAATCAGGGTCAAACTGCTAAAGGCTATTTTTTCCCGGTATGTCGAAAATCTTGTTTCCTAGAAATTAGATTAAGAAGCAAATATTTTCCCATTACTTCAGACTTAGTGTCTGGGCTATGGCACAGCTGGGTAGAAGCAAAAAGCACTGAAAATAGCTGCATTTGACTGGCTTAAAAAAATCCATCTTTTTTTATTATTGCTTTTTATTCATTTTTTGTTATACAATATACACACTTGAACTTTGCAATTATTTCAAAAACCAAAAAGCAATCCAGTCTATCAAGTCTGATCACTTGATAAGCACATACACTGTGAGGTAAGATAACATAGGCAATAAGGCTTTAATAGTAAAAATCATCATACTTAATATTATATATTTTAATAGCTCACACACATGGAATTAAACCTAGGACAAGAGCATCACCCCATTCAGTTGCTGAAGTGTGTCTCTATGACTGCAATTTTTAGATACTTACCAACATTCAATTAACATCCAGGATATGACATGAGTCATTATTATCACTTATTAAGCATCTCTGCCTCTACCATACAAAGTGCAGAATCCAAGTTAATAAGGCAGGACACTAACTGCCAGAGGGCACCTTCACCTGACTCATGCCTCTTTAGGAACCAGTTGGTTCTTTCCCAAGCGAGTTACCCCAGGCTTCTAAGTATTTGGTCTTCACTTTTAGATATGCCAAACATGCTCAAAAGAAATGCATTACTGATAATAAGTAAACTGACATACACAAATTTTAAAAAGAACACATTTTCTACTTAGAGTAATAAGTACCTTTTAATGAGAATTAATCTTAAGAGCGACTAGAATTTAAAGCCAGAAGATAAAAAAGCTTAGAAATGGTCTCCTTTTAATATTCTAAGGGATAGTAAGCAAAAGAAAATGGAAGCATTTGGGAGATTTATTGGACAATTTAGGAGGAGGAATCCCCCGAAGTGCATAGAAAGTATTTATTTGTATGGAAATAATTCAAATAACTGGTTCTATTTTTTAAAACTGGAGATATCATGTTCTTACGGTAAGTGTTTTTCCTTGGGCTGATCCAAATCAGAAATGTAGTGCTCTATACCAGACAATATCTTTTGTTGCTTCCTGATGTTAATGAGTAAATAATGGCACTGCTTGACAAAGACTAATCACAAAATGATAATTAGGTAGAAACCTCTACATTTTGACCAAACTAAATATTGTGAATATACCTCATGATACGGCATAGGAACACGGTAGACTCAAGCATGCACCAGGGAAAGATGCTGGGGTGGCCCACAGAGTGGCTTAGCCTGCCTTATCCATTCTGCTCTGATGCTGCCAGCAGGTCAGAAGAGGGGTCTTCCCCAGGGACTCACCAAGTATGAGATCAAGCAGTGGCCAGAGCCGAAAAAAGTGAGAACAAGGGAACACATATAGTACCTGCAGGTAAGAAGTACTATGGTAGTATGAAAAGAACACTAGATTAAAGCAAGTGCTAGCACACTTTAAAATACTTTTATTTCACTGCATTGTCACTTGAGAAAGTAATATAAGGCCAAAGGTCACAGATAGTAAATGCCAGGGATAGGACTAAGCTAATTCTCTTCTATCCTAGAACTGCTAATATTTCCACTGACACGGCACCTCTCAGCATACCAATTCTGCTCTCCTGATTATGTGACCTTGGATAACTCATTTACATTAGTGGGCCTTGGTTTCCTCATCTATAAAATGGACTCATTAATTCCTGTCCTATTATCTTCCTAGGTTATTGTCAGAACTAAATGAATCTCTATACATGAAAATAATACTAAAATGAAATCACTAGATCTTTGTAAGATGTGAATGTTAAATCTATGGCCCTTCTCAGTCACAATTTTATAGATGTCCTCATCACAGGCCTTCTTAAGTTCTAATTTGGTTTGCTTTTATTTATCTTTAAGTCTGAGAATATCCTCCTTCCTGAAGTTTTCTGCAAGTCCTCATTTGTGATCCCACAAAACAGACATGTACCAAAGGTTCCATAATATTGTGCCATATTTATCTATTAGGCTAGAGTATGAGGCCGTTAGATGCAGGAATTCTGTCTGTATTTGTTAAAATACTACTATCTGCTGTAACAAAATCTAAAATGCATAAAGACTCATTCACAATAGCAATCTAAAATGTGTGTCCTCGGACATAAAAATGGGAAAAACAGACACTGAAGATTCAAAGTGGGGAGAGAGGGAGCAGGGCAAGGGTTGAAAAACTACCCATTGGAGTATTTGGAGAATGGTCTTAATAGAAACCCAAACCTCACCATCATGCAATATACCCATATAACAAACCTGCACATATACCCCTTGAAATTAATACTATAAATAAATAAGTGAATGAATTAATTAATAAATAAAATGTGTGTCCTGATAATGGATGGTTCTACCCTGGGAGAAATGAAAAAACCCAGATTCCTTCAAACTTATGGTTTCACCATCTACAGTAGGGATCCCAAGGCCACCATGATTAAGTGTCTCAAGCTGGCAGAAGGAAGGAAGCACAGAGGGTCACCCACAGAGTGTTTTATGAGTCAGGTGATGAAGTTGCACACAGGACTTCCCCCACATTCCATTCCCTAGAACTCAGCCACACACACACAGCTCATCTAACTGCAGCAGAGCCTGGGAAATGCAGTGTCACTGTGAGTCCAGGAAGGGCAGGTCACAGATTTGGTGCACAGCCAGCCAGTCCTGCCACTCTCATACTAGAAACTTAAAAAATGCATCCCGATGTATGAATGGACCGACTAGTACATCCAAGTCTTGGTCATGAAATAATGAAAGGAGAAGAAAAATACTCCATGTAAATCATGTTCACAGACTTAATTTACTTAATTTCACAAATCGCCACTTGCCTTCTTTTTCCTATACCCAAACCCAATTTTAAGGATGAAAAATAGCATTGCCAAAAGAAAAAAGAGAAGCATCATAAGCAAAGCTTAAACTTTCTAAAAACGAATCATCTTCTAATAAGGAAATAGCACAGAAAGAAGAGAATCACAAAGAGAGACAAAAATTCACTGGCAATACATGAATAAAAGACAAAGAACCTGACATAGTCTCCTTGCTGTGCAATTTACTTTTACATTTTCATACTACTAAGAGGTAAAGTCTTGTCATGTTTCTGTAGCTAAGCTATACTTTGAATCATAAAACTCTGATTTTGATGCTTTAATATCTAAGTTGTTTTACAATCGAGTTTAAAGACATCAAATGTGTGAATGCAAAAGACCTTTAAAATCTTGGTTTTGCCGGGCTCAGTGGCTCAGTCTGTAATCCCGCGCCTTTGGGAGGCTGAGGTGAGTGGATTGCCTGAGCCTGCGGGTTCAAGACCCGCCTGGGCAACTTGGCGAGACCTCATCTCTACAATAAAAAAAAAAAAAAAAAAATCAGCCGGGTGTGGTAGCGCACGCCTGTAACTCCGGCTACTCGGAAGGCTGAGGCGGAAGGATCGCCGGAGCGGACACTGCACTCCAGTCTGGGTGACAGAGTGAGACTCCGACTCAAAAAAAAAAAAAATAAATAAAATAAAATAAAATTTCATTAAACTATATAACAGCTTAGTGAGGATTGACATCTTTATTATGTTGAATTTTATAATCTGTGAATGTGATATGTCTTTTCACTTATCTAAATCTTTTTGATTGCTTGAATCAACATTTTATAATTTTTAGGATATAAATTCTCTATGCTTCATTAGTTTTATGCCTAAGAGTTTTATTTTCTTTGGAGCAAGTATAAAGCGGTGTTGTGATTTAACTTTTGACTTTCAGGTTTGTTTTTAATATATAAAAATGTAGTTGATTTATGTTTGTTGCTTATAAATTCTGTAATTTTTTTCCAAATACTTGAACTCAATAAATAACTCCCTTGGAATTTTTTTTTCTCTGTCTCTCCAATTATTCCTTGAGATTTTTAATGTAGGTAATTATAAGGGACAATTTTTTTAATGTAGGTAATTAATAGGGACAATTTTTTTTTCCTTTTTACTTTGTATGTCTTTTATTATTTTTATCATCTTTTTGAATGGGTTGGAACTTTTAGTTTACCAGAGTAGTAAAAGAAGACAACTTATATTGTTTTAATCTTTCAAGAAAAGTATTTAGTCATCCAGCCTTAGGTATGATGTTAGCTGAAAGTTTTGGTAAATGGTTGTTAGGTAGATTGTGGCAAGTCCATTCTATTTCTAAAGTGCGGTGAAGTCTTTTCATTCTTATCACAAATTAATGTTGGATTTTGTCAAATGCTTTTCTGTGTCAATTGATATAATCACATGATTTTTCTTGTTTAGTCTGTTGACACGAATTCAATTGATTGATTTTCAAATTTTGAATCTTCGATACCTAAAAAAATTCCACATGTAATGATTTTTTTTTTTTTAAATACATTGCTGGTTTTAATTTGCTAATATTTTGCTGAGGGTTTTTATGAGACATATTGTTCTGTATTTTTTCTTTTGCTGATTAATTTTGCAATTTTTTTTCTGAGTTTAGTATTATGCTGATACTAGCTTACAAAGTGCATTGCGAAATGATCTTTTTTTTAATATTCTATAAGTGATTGTAAAAAATGGTTATCAATTATTTAAATGTTTGATATAATTCTCCAGTGAAAATAACTATGTCTGGCTTCTTTGGGGAGAGCTTTTAAATTACAGATGCAAGCCGGGCTGGGTGGCTCAGCCTGTAATCCCAGCGCTTTGGGAGGCCGAGGTGAGTGGATTGCCTGAGCCTGAGGGTTCGAGACACACCTGGACAACTTGGTGAGACCTCATCTTTACAATAAACCAAAAAAATTAGCAGGGCGTGGTAGCGCGCGCCTGTAGTTCCAGCTACTTGGAAGGCTGAGGCAGAAGGTCGCCAGAGCCCAGCGGGTCCAGGCTGCGGTGGCCGGGAGCGGCCACTGCACTCCAGTCTGGGTTAGAGTTAGACTCCAACTCAAAACAAAAACAAAAACAAACAAACAAACAAAATTACAGATGCAATTTTTCTGCAGGGAATAGAACGATTTAGGTTGACTATTTCAACCTGATTGGGCCTTGGTAGTTTGTGATTTTGACGGAATTTGTTAATTTCTTCTAAATAGAATTTATAATAGCAAAATTGTCTGTAGTAGACTCTTATTTTTATTTAATGGCTACAAGATCTGTAGTGGCATATCCTGTTTCATTTTTAATCCTGACAATTTAAGTCTTCACTTGCTATTTTCTATATTTATGTAGACCTTCATACATTTTATTTTTCCCCAAAGAGCCATCTTTTTGTTTTATTGACTTTCTATTTTTTCCTGTTATCAGTGGCATTGACAACTGCTTGTATCTTTATTGTTTTCTTCTTTCTTCCATCCTTGGGTATATTTTACTTTAATTATTATTGCTTTTTTGTTTTGTTTTGGTTTTGAGTTGTAGTCTCACTCTGTTGCCCAGGCTGGAATGCAGTGGCACACTCGAGCCACTGCAGCCTCTACCTGCTGGGCTCAGGTGATCCTTCCTCTTCAGTTTTCCAAGTTGCTAGAACTACAGTATCTTTGCCTCTTAAGACCTAGATTATTGATTTGACGTTTTAGCTGCATCACATATCTTGTGATATGTTGTATATTCATTTTCATTCAATTTATTTTTTTATTTCTTTGGGGACATCTTTTTGACCCATGGATTATTTAGGGTATTAATTTCCAAGTGTCAAAATTTTTCTGTTGTCTTTTTGTTCTTAATTTCTAGCTTGATTTATTATGTTCAAATAATATGTTCTAAAATTTTCAAGTACTTAAATGCTGTCTTTTTTTGGCATGGTGTATATTTTTTCAATCTGTTTTATTTTAACATTACAGCTTTAGATTTAAACTTTTTTTTAAGACAGCATATGTTTGGGTTCTGCTTTTTAAAATATAGTTTAATTTTTGCCTACCTTTTAATTCAAATGTTTATATCATTTATGTTTAATATAATTATCAATCTATTTCACTGTTGATTTTTATCAGTATTTATCTCTGTGCTTCATTTCTATCTCTATTGCCTTTAAGTTAACAAAATTTATTTTGCAGTGTCTAATTTACTATGAATTTAATTCAAATAATTTTTTCATGACTATATTTTTCAGATCTGGAATTTTTTATTTATTTTGATTTTATTTTTTCTTATAAGCTTCATGATTTTCATTTAACACTTGAGATATAATAAATTATTGTCTACTCATTTAATTACTTCTACTATTTCAGTTCTGCTTCAATTAATTCATTTTTCCTTACCATGAGACATATTTTCTTACTTTTTTGCATGCCTAGTAATTTTTTGTTGGGTATTAGACTTTATGAGTATCATGTTGTTGAGTATGCCTTTTGAGGTCTCTATTGAATGCCCCATGCAAGCAATAAAGATGTCTTACTCTGGAGGGTGGAAGTTTGAAAAATTTCCAGTCTTTTCAAAACTCTTGTAACAATTTGCTCACAGTTACTTCATCCTCTATTCTCCAGCTTTGTTGAGATTCACCCCTACACCTGTACATCTTGGCAGGACTCAAGAAGAACCTGATCAGATTTCCAAAATTACTTCTGAGTAGATATCTTCTTTCCATGAATCTTTTTTGCAGCTTCTAGTTAATTTGACTTCCTGATCTGTGTCTTCTCAAATTAATGAAGCTGCTGTAATTTGGGGGGGAATCCTCATTATGATGGTTATTTTCTCTCCGTGTCAACTTGGCTGGACCATGGTGGCCAGAAATGTGGTCAAACATTATTCTGAAATTTCATGTAAGGGTGATTTGAGATGAGATTAATTTTTAAATCTGTGGACTTTGAGTAAAGCAGATGATTCTTCATGATGTGAACAGGCCTTATCTAATCAATTAAATGCCTGAATGAAACAGAAACCTGACATCCCTGCTGCAAGAGAGAATTCTGAAGCAGACACAGTTCAGTCTTGAACTGCATCAGCTACTTCCTGGGACTTTAGACTTGAAATGGAGCATCTTCTCTGCTGTGAGTCTCTAGCCTGCTAGCCTACCCTGCAGATTCTGGATTTACCATTCTCTGTAATGAATGAGCCAATTCTTTATAATAAGTATTTTTTTCTATACATATGCATACTATTGGTTCAATTTCTCTGAAAAACCATGATTAATGTTCTTTCTCTGCTCTGTAATCTTATATACATCTCCAGAAAGAAGGTTCATACAATGTAGTGCTCACTTTTATTTGTTTCCCCTCTTTCAGAAAGCACTGTTCTATAGTTTGTTGTTCAATGTTTAGAAAATGTATTTCACATATTATTCTATTTTCTAATTTGTAAGGTATGAAGTTAAGACAGTTTTCATTGCTTCATTATGACTAGAATTTGAGATCTCATATAAATATTTAAATAGAAAAGGGCTCAGTTTCCATGTCTCTTATAGTTCTTTATTTCTCTGTTAGGCCTTTTATTAATTTGCCCCAAATGGAAATGTGAGTGATTTTTATTTAATTTAAAGAAGACGTAAACATTTGTTTAGAGTCAAATAAATTTGAGTTCAAATATTGACTCCACCACACACTGAGTACCATGAGCAGTTTATGTGCCTTTTCGGGGCTATTATTTCCTCATTTGACAACTGTGAATAATAATTGCTTCACAGAATTATTGGACGTAAAGTACCCAGGACACAATGTACCCGCTATAATTGCTAGACTACTGAGCACAATTTCCTGAGAAGTTCCCCACTCTTCTTCTCTATACAAATGCAAAGGGAAGCCATAAAGTCATTTTGTATACCAAGTCGAAGTTCTCCAAGTCACAATGAGTCTAGGGGTAGAAACCTAGTAGTTGTAAGATTTAAAGCTCAGATGCTGCATGCAGCAGCCATGAAATATTGTACCATAATGAATACCTGAGACAGAAAAAGGAAGAAGAGAAAGAGGAGAAAGAGGAGAAAAAGGAGGAGGAGAAGGAGGAGGAGGAGGAGGAGAGGGAGACAGAGAGAGAGAGAGAGAGAGAGAAAGAGAGAGAGAGAGAGAGAGAGAGAGAGAGAGTGAGATTTCCAATATGGCAAAATATTTTTCTAGCAATACTCAATTCCTTAAACTCATTTTTTCTAAGTCCCAGACAACAGCTGCATGACATTATGAGTTTGATGAAACACCTCACTATCTTAAAAATAATTTTTTTAACTTTTACTTTTTTCATTTTAAAGATGTGGGGCACAATTCAGGGTTGGGTATACAAATATCCTTGTTGATGAGGTGTGTCCCCCCTTCCCCATGCAGACTCCCACTACTGCCAATCCCTCTTCCTTGTCCCGCCTCCCAGCAGTTTCCTGCTACTCTCAGTCCTTTTCTTACAATATTACAATAATTGTTCAAGGTCTGCTTATGATTGAGAATGTGTGATACTCAGTTCTTTGTTTCTGTGAAAGATCACTCAGTATTATAGACTCTAAGATTTTTATTTTGATTTAAGATAGGCTAAATTTGGGTTTTGACCTTTGCGATACAATGATTCTTCACTAATAATGTTTATTTTTTCTTTGTTACTTTGGAGATTTTAATTCATACATTTTTTCTTCTGCAATAACCTAGATAATGATGAACTCTTTTATACTTTAATACTTTATAAGATTTGAAAAGAGATTTTTAACAAAATACATTGAGCTTATTAATGGTTTGAAGTTCAGAAGTCAACATAATTATAAAGTGAAGAACAAAACAAACCCTGCAATATCTCTACTAGTACAGTTTTTACAATTTTTTTTTAACTTTTAATTTTTTTATTTTAAAATTGTGGGATAAAATTTAGGGTTGGGTACACAAATATTCATCGTGCAGGCACCCTTGCTGATGACGTATGCCCCCCCAGGCAGATTTTAACTATTGTCACTCCCACCTCCCCACCTCCCTTCCCCCCCAAAGTTTCCCACTACCATCAATCTTTTTCTTCTAGTATTACGATAGTTGTTCATGGTCCACTTATGAGGGAGAACATGAAAACTATAATTGTAGTCTATCTTTTTGCATGGAGAAAGTAATGAAATATGAATTTTGTTGGCCAAAGTTACAAAACTTTAGAACTTAACAATTGATGTGAAAAATGGTTTTCAAGGTAACTAAATTGTGTAACAATGAGTCACAGAAACAGGTTCATCTGAATTATACATAAATAAACATTGCATAAAATATTGGTCAACATTAATATATGTATTGAAGATACTGCAATGATAGAAAGACCCAGGGACCAGTTTTGACATACCATGAATATCTTCAAGAAAGACTCAAACAGATCAACCAATTTATTTACTTATTTATTTTTATTATTTTATTTTTTGAGTGGAGGTTTCACTCTGTTACCCAGACTGCTCACTACAGTCTCAACTTCCTGGGCTCACGTGATCTTCCTTTATTTAATAGCAAGTAGCTATGCCTCAACATCCTGAGTAGCTGGAACCACAGGTGCACACCACCTCCTCAGCTACTTTTAAAAAATTATTTCTTGTAGATCCAAGGTCTTGCAATGCTTCCCAGGCTGGTTTTGAACTCCTGAACTGAAGCAGTCCTCCCACCTCAGCCTCCCAAAGTGCTGTATTACTGGTGTGAACCACCAGACCCGGTCCAGACCCAGAAATTTAGAATGAATGTAAGGAAAATATTCGGCCCAGACTCTTGCTTTCAAGTAATAAATTTCACCAACCTTTATTTTTTATATAGGTAACTGTGACCTAAAAATATAAAAAGTTTTGGTTAAAGTCTCACTATGTTTCAAATGTAAAATCATGCCAACAATGTATTTTCCTCTATTTATGCATTCATTTATTTAATAGCAAGTAGTTATGCAGTGAATACTTACTATGTGCTAGTTACTATGCTAGTTGATATAGATAAATGTCCAGTGAGCCCGACAAAATATTGGGGCTTATAATTTTTATTTTAAAAAGCTACATTTATTCTACATATATAATTTAAAAAGAATATTCCTATTTTCTTTTTTCATGTATCCATCCTTAATAAATTCATGGATCATTTAACCAATAAATTATTACTTATTATTTTTATACTCACATTTTCAAAGATTTGTTCAGTGGAATCCCATTAAAATTGAATCTTGTATTCTTTTAGTTTGTAATCATTATTGTTCAAGAACGTCCTTTCCTTCTGGTATAGCAAGTTGTTCCAAGATTATCCAGCCTCAGCTCTGAAATTAATAATTAATAATTTCTCCAAGTAGCCTTAGTTTTATTTTGTGAAGAAGAATATTGAGAAACCAAGATATGGACGATAATAAGGTGTACACATTGCTAGAAGTCTCTTGATAATGATGTACTAGAAAGATTCAACATCATACCTACAGTACGTCTGCTGAATGCATAACATAAATCTAATCATGAGTAAACACCACCAGAGGACTTCAAATTGAAAGACATTCTGAGGAAGTGAGTGGCTTTCTCTCTTCAAAAATGTCAAGGTAATGAAAGAAAAATAAAGACAGAGGAAATTTGCTATAGGAAAGGAAACTAAAGAAACATGACAACTAAATGTAACATGATGTGATCCTAAATGGGACCCTGTCACAGGAAAAAACAAATAGTATACAACAATTTTTAAGTATAATTATGATTAGTGCTAACATGGAAAAGTGGAAGATGCAGTGTTTGAATGATACTAATATGGAAAAGAAGATGTAATACAAGTTATTTACCTTGGAATTTCCTGGCAGTTTGGTATGATATATTGAAAATCAGTTTTGGATGAGAAGGACACAAGTTCAATTCCCAGCCGTATGAGGTACTAGTTCCTCAACCATGAGTAAGTCACTTAATTATGCTGACTCTCACTTATTGTAAATGGGATTATTATACGAAAATATTTTAAAAACTCTAGTGTATTTTACAAATAATAATCATTGTTAAAGTTAGATCAGTGTAGTCTTTTTTTTTTCTTCTCTCTCTCTCTATTTCTTTGAATTTATTCTGGTATCCTGGGGCCTCAGTTCACAATGTTAAAGTTTCACATCCTCTGGCAAATATTGTGACTGGGAAATATTGTCTTCATGACTTTGCTGCTCTACAGAGCATACATATTTTCTGTATGCCTTGATATAGGCTGAAAGCAGCCTGATGGCAAGAAGTACATCTTCCCTGCCTTTATATCATCCCAGAACAATTAACAATATCTGGGAAAATAAAAAGATTCCGTAATGTTTGATGAGAGAATAATTGCTTATAGAGAGCTGGAAAAGGCCACTGTATTAGGTCTGCAAATACCTCTCCATACTATCCCAGAAAAGTCAATACACTGTCCTGGTTTTTGCTTTCTTACCCCCCAATTTTTAAAAAAATAAATCAAAACCAAAAACAATATCTGCATTAAATGGCTCTGTGAGTCAATGAAAATAATGCCCTTGGATGTCCCACGTATAGTATTAGTTTCCCAGGACTGTCTTACCAAAGTATCACAAACTTGAGATGGATTCAAACAACAGAAATTTATTTTTTTTTCAGTTATGGAGTGCAGAAGTCTGAAATCAGGGTATTGGCAAAGTTAATCCCTTCTGGAAGCATTGAGGGAGACTCTGTTCCATTCTTAACTCCTAACTTCTGGTGGCTTCAACAATTCTTGGTGTTTCTTGCCTTGGACATGCATCACTCAATACCTACTTTCGTCTTTGCAAAACTTTCCTTCTGCATCTTTCTGTGTCTTTCTTCTTTTCCTTCTCTTTTTAAGGATACTGTCATTTTGTTTAGAATATTTTTTAAAAGAGAAAGACAGGATTCTCCCATTTTCTGAATAGAATGCAATGTTGCTGCTATACATTCGTGCTTAGTTGATGAAGATCATGTCCCAGAATTTTAATGGGGTTGATGTGGTGCATTTATTGGCACTCCATTCAAGGTTGTGTAGATGATAATAGATGGCACACAACTCTGTGTAACCAAAGGTAGTGCAGTTAATGAAGAATAGATGGTGGCAGTTTTGGGAATTTCTGCAAATATTATCTACCAGAAGTACTGGTTGTAGCACCTCTATATAATTTTATGGGCACAAGAGGTATTAGCAACAGTCCAACGGAGTGAAGGGAATAAAATTAGAGGAGGAAGATGGAAGAAACTAGAAGGAAGAAACATATCCCAGGGAACCCTCAGAAGTAACTGATATTATCAGAGCTATCAAAGGTCCAGCAGCTCCTGGTATAAGTGACCTAGAAAAATATAGCTGCCTTTTGATTTATACCTATGAGATTAGAAGCTTCTCACAAGTTATTTAGGCTTAAAATTTCCATTGAAGTTATCAACATATCTAAATTTAGTGGGTCTGGATAATTTGATTCAATAGTTACCTATTGAATATATATGTGAAATGCAGAATGGTACCCCCAAAGATGTTCATATTCTAATTCTTGGACTTTAAGAAAATGTTATCTAAATCAGCAAAAGAGACTTTGCATATATAATTAAGGAGTTTTATTTATTTTATGTCATTTTAAAAAAAATAGATCATTCTGGATTGTCTAGGTAGTTAAATCTGATTATATAAATTCTTAAAAACAGAAAAGTTATCTGGGTGGAAGCAAAAGAGATATGTAAAAAGAGCAAATCAGAGCAATTCAGATCACGAGAAGGGCTTGACATGCTTGCTGGCTTGAAGATGGGAGGGGAAAACATGATGAGGAATGCAAGGGTCTTTCTGAGCTGTGAGAGGCTCCCCGCAGACAGTCAACATGTAAAGAAAGACTTCAGCTACACAGTCACAGGTAAATGAATTCTGCTAAGAATCTGCATGAGCTTGGAAGTAGATTCTCTGTTAGAGTATTCATAAATGAATTTGGTCCTACTGATACTTTGGTTTTGCTCTTCTGAAACTCTAAGTAGAAGACCCAGATAAGCCATACTGTATCAGGATTCTGACTAGAGAACTGGCATATCATATTGTTTAGAGCCACTGTATTTGTGGCAATGTGTTAACAAGGCAATAGAAAGCAAACACAACAAATAGTATAGAAACATTTTCTTAGGTACTAGAGAGATATAGAAATTAATAAAATGTGATGGAGCCATTTCCATTACTTAGAGTTACAAATAAGATACAAAAGGGCAAGAAGGTAGAGAGATTTATTTTGATTCAAAAGACTAAGAAATAATCTAGAAAAACTGAAATATAAGATAAACTAAGTAGCATTTGTAAGACAGAGTGACTTTTGCAGAAATTGGTATTTATGTTAATTTATTAACAACATACTCAGTTTCCTCTATAAGGTTAAGAGTGATAGTTTCTATCTGGTTTTCTTCTAATGTCTGTATCTTCAGGACAAATGTTAACTATTCCCTACCTTTTTAATGAATGGACAGAGAAATAGATAAAAGGATAATGTATGTGTATCCATTTAAGAATGAATTGTCCTAAGAATAATGCTCATGAATTTATATAACATACACTTGGTATCTCTTTTTTTCTCTTAACCTTTTTATAGATTACAAAAATAATGTTTATATATAAATTAAGTTTACCAAGGACTTAAAAAACATAAAAATCACCAGAAATCACTTAAAGTGTTAACTGCATTACATATGAAAATGCATTCTTCTAGTTTTTATTCTAATCAACAATCACACACTATTACACTTATCAGTGTGTTTAGCACCAAATTGGAACCATATAACATAAGATACTTTGCAAAATTTCTTTTCACTGTATGTTCTCATTTTATATAAAATATTATGTGTCCTTGTTAATGCTGTTATAGCAGTAACACACTACATGTCACCAAATACTTAGAAACATAATTTTTTTCTAATTTTTACTACTTTAAAATATACATTATCATAAAACAATCTTTATGTACAGAAATGATTATTTCTCTAAATATTCCATCTTTAATAAAATATTCTCCATTTTGTAGGTACAGAAATTAAATGTCTGAGCATTTATATAATATTAATATACCCAAAGTAGCATTGCCAATAAGTTGAAAAGTTAGAATTCAAAACCACATCTGCTTAATCTTAAAACTCTTAGATTTTCACAAATAATGCTGTTCCCACCATGAAATGAAAAAGCAAAATGAGAAATAGGTGAAGAAGAGAAATGAAAATTTAAAAAAAAGGAATAAAAGGAAAAAGATGAGAGATTAGGAGGGAAAAGGTGATGTCAGCATTTTTCTATTTTTTACCATTGAGTATATTAGCTTGAATGACATAAAAGGGAAAATCATGCAAGTTGCCTGAGACCAACACTAAAAGAAGAAATAATTGGCTTTTATTTTCAATGGCTTTTCTTTGAAAATATCTTTATAAAAGTAGAAAAGAATAATAGTATTGCTTTTTTCCCCTCTTTTAGAGGTTTCAGTTATTGCGATCTTCATAAGAAAAATCAGTGCTATTGCTAAGAGAACTTCAAGACATTAAAGATCTGAATTCTAAAATCATTCTTTTCTTTTTTAGGTATGCCTGTAATTGCATGTTTCTTGAACCTTGGGTTACTCTTTCTTTTGAATTGACTGATCATATCAGTTAGTTCACAGAAATCTATATATCCCATCTTTATATATAAGAACCTTCTAAAAGCTCTCATTTGGCAGAGAAATATTGTGTTATGTTATCTTCTCTGAACTCACTTGCTTGTTTCAAGGTCTTGAATAGGCCTTTCAAGACCAAACTGTTCTGTCTCTAAGTTCCTCTCCAGACTGTGTCTGCATCTGTTTTCTGGGCCAAATGCCTAGCTATGCCTGCATATAGATTTAAAAACTAACACAGAGATTAAACCTCAGTGGGTACTTCAAAATAAAATGAAACAATAATTATCTATTACAAAAAAGCTAATGATTCCAAAACCTATATTGAATACAATACTTACTCAATATTTTATATAAGAAAACAAGTTATCCATGCTAGATTATTAATTAGTGTTTTCTACTGGTAAAACACATATTCAGAATATTTTTTTCCCTAAAAGGGACATTAAGAGGAAATATAATATTTGTCTCCTAAATGTATAAAAAAATTCACTCAGTGATACTTTTAACTATGCTTCATGTGATTTTTTTCATATTCCCTTTAATATTGCCTTACCATTTCATATCTAAACTCCAAATTATTAGCACTGTGGAAAAGTTGAAGCCAGAAGAATAAGTAATTAGTCATCAGCCAAGGCTTTCACCTCTGCCTTTATAAAAACAATACATCTGAAAGTAAAGACATATCACCAAGGAAATACCAAATTGCTAAGGTTTCTAATTTCCCAGAACAGACCTGCAAGTCAGTACCCACCTTTCAGGTTCGATTACAAAACAAACTATTGAAGTTTACTCATGCAATCTTTTCTTTCACACATTGATTTGAGTCAATATTCATAATATTCCATTTTGCAGTTTCCTTCAAGAAATAAATAAGAAATAATTGGATTGAATGAATGATATCTTTTTGAGGTATGTGTTAGGAATTCCAGTACTCAATCCATAGCATCAGGTTGCTATTAAATCAAGAATACTGGCTTCAGCAATCTCACTTACCCAGAGCCTGCTACATATTTATGGTGCTCAGTGCAAAATGAAAATATATTGCTTCTTAATCTAAAAGCAGGAAGGAAGTATCATTAAGAGTATTGGCATTTCTCCTTTCTTCTTTAATTTTTCTCTTGACTTGTCATGGTGCTTTTTATTTACTATTATGTCATTCTAAATAGAGAAAAAATAAAGTATTTATTAAGATTCATTTTATTGTATATTGTGTAATGCCAATTTTAATGCAAATATAAAAAACACTTAAATTATATGAAAGATCATCAAAATTGCACAATTCTTAGTTTTGTAATTTGTGCATACTTATTTCATTCTTACCAGAGCAGTGAAACCACACAAAACCAACTCAACTGCCTTAACTTTATTTCTTGATACTTACACCTTCTGTTGGCACTCTCTACTTTTAGCTGCTAAGTGATGAGTAAGGAAGAACTAAAAGGGAAAGGAACTGTGGATCATTTTATTTTTCCCCTTTCTTCTATGTAATTATTTTTAGTGCAAGTGATTGGCTAATCTAGGGAAATACATGAATGAGAAATAATATGATGGGGTTCCTTGGGCATGTATATTTCTTAGAATAAAACTGCCTTCTTTCTGCATTCAAAGCAAGCTCTGGTTCAACTGGAAAGCATGACTTTTTTTTTTTTTTTTTTATTTTATTATGTTATTGTGGGGTACAGTTAGGGGTTAGGCATACAAAAATATTTCGTTCAGGTACCCTTGTTGATAAGAGGTGTCTCCCCATCCTCAGATAGATACCCACCACCATTAATC